>JBBNBP010001241.1:0-35295 GCA_039737535.1 Lagodon rhomboides | reverse complement strand
CTTTTTTTTAAAAAAATCTGTGAAATTTTAATTTATATAAACGGAGCCCATATTAACACATACAAGTATTTATAAAAAGTGTTTCAGCAGATTTAGAAAATGACTCACAAAATTTCTAACAAAAAGCTGTCCTACAATTATCAGCAGGTCCACCAGTTTCTGCTAGTATGTCAGTAAATGATGTCAGACTACTCTGCCAGCCTTAGCACACAATCCTGTACTGTTAGACGCAGCATCTCATGTTCATTTAGCAAAAATGCTTTTAAACACACCTTCAGATGGGTTACACATATATTGTTTTTTCATTGTGAATATAGCCAAAAGTGCAAATATCCCTTCCGAGTCAATGTTGCTCCACATTTGTAGCACCTCTCACTTCTGCACTCTCAATTTGTGTGATACAATAGATAGCACAATGTGCTGCCTATCCTACCTTGTCCTTCTGACACTGTGAATGTTGTGAGAATACTTGATCTCATGCTGTTGTGCTGCATGCTTCACAGTCATGCTCCAAAGCAAGCCATACACCTTTGTGTTAGGCCGCATTATAAAGAGTTTGTGAAGTGTTGTGCAATTGACTGCCGATGCAAAAGATTGTTTGACACCTCTCTTTTGTTCACATTACCCTGTGTGTGTGTTTAGGTTTAACTAGGTTGTTTGGTTAGGTTAATAGTATTTGGATATTTTTTTCTATTTTATTCTATTCTATTCTATTCTAAGAGTGTAGTGGCAGTTATTAGTGTCTTGTAGTTTCAATAGGTTCTGTGCAGAGATCACATTTTTCTTTGTTTTTGTTTCGTAATGTCGTGGGAGTGTGACGACATCTACCAACCTATCAAATGGTTATTTTGCTCGATCGAACAAGGGGAATCAGTATAAATGCATTGTACTCTCTCTCATTGTCATTGTATTGCTCTGTTTGAACAACAAAGGGGGCAATCATACTGCTTAAAAAGGTGGGCTGCTGCATGGTCTGTCCTGCCGCTGCTCCACCACCACAACGCCATCGTGTCATACGTTTACGAAATAATAACATGTCATTTACACTGACAGAGATTTTCGTGGCCCTGTTTGTCTGCAGAACAACAGGAGGGAGGGAGATTGGAGGGTCCATGGCAGTGTGTGTTCTTAGTCGTCCTCCCATGTTTCATGGGGTGCCCTGGTGGTCCCGCTGTACAACCAGAATGATGGAGGGAGGGATTGCTACAGACAACTGTATTGTTTTGCAGTTGTACATACTCCAATCATTGCCAAAGACAATTCATGGCTACTATTTATACATGCTTAGGTAATGGTTGGCTACTTTTTAATTTACTATAGAAGGAAAGCAGAAGTGAAAAAAAATTGAATATGAATAATAAATGCTGTACACATCAGATTCATTATTAAAAAAGGACATTGTTTCAATGAACATTTTTCCTTGTTTGTTTTTTTTTTATAAATACTATGATAAATATCTCAACATGGACTATTTATTGTGACGCTATCGTACTGTGAGTTTTTAGTATTGTTCCTACTCGATATGTTGCATTTTATCACCTATAAAAGATGAGCTTGCCAATTTGTCTGGTTCCCAGGCTAGTCAACATGTACACCTCAGTGTATGGCTGGCCCTGCTAGACTTCATCAGCACTTACTGAGCCTTTCTGCAGTTCCTCACAGCTGGAAGCAGCCTTTGTTTGCCCTTTATCGATGTTCTGTACTCCTCCAGGTCCAACTCATCCAGAACCTCCTCTGACATCTGCAGCACGTAAGCAAGAGCTGAGCAGTGGATCTCTGAAAGTTTCTTCTTTGATCTGTTCTCTGACTTCAGGAAATCTTGGATCTCCTGATGAACTGAGTGGTCGTTCATCTCCATCAGACAGTGGAAGATGTTGATGCTTCTATCAGGAGAGAGATCGTATGTGTTTATATTCTTCAGGTTTTTGATGACTCTCTGGATGATTTCTGGACTGTTGACTGTTCGACCCAGTAGGCCTCTGAAGAGTCTCTGGTTGGACTCCAGAGAGAGGCCATGAAGGAAGCGAACAAACAGGTCCAGGTGGCCATTTTTACTCTCTAAGGATTTCTCAATGGCTCTCCTCAGGAAGACATCCAAGGAGGGATCAAGGTCATGGTCCCCATCATTGTCATCACCACTGTCAGAATCAGGGTCATAATCAGGGTCATTATCATAATCATCATCATCGTCAGCTGAATCCTCATCATCATCGACAGATGAATCCTCATGTTCGTCATCAACAACGAATGATTCCTCATCCTCATCTAGTTCCTCCTCCTCGTCCTCCTCCTCTTCCTCCTCCTCCTCTTCCTCCTCATTGTCCCAGTCTGTCCCAAAAAAGTCCTCCAGTACCTTTGTGTTCCTGTTGGTGTAACAGTGGAACATGTAGACTGCAGCCAGAAACTCTTGAACGCTCAGATGAACAAAGCAGTAGACGGTTTTCTGCAAGATTACAGACTCTCTTTTGAAGATCTTTGTACAAACTCCTGAGTACACTGAGGCCTCTGTGACATCAAGACCACAATGCTCAAGGTCTTCTTGGTAGAACATGATGTTTCCTTTCTCCAGATGTTCAAACGCCAGCCTCCCCAGCTTCAAAAGAACTTCCTCGTCAGCCTGAGTCAGCTCCCATGGACTCGTCTCATGTCCCTTATCATGCCTTTTCCTCTTTGTCTGAACCAGAAGGAAGTGGGAGTACATGTCAGTCAGGGTCTTGGGCGGCTCTCCTCTCTGGTCTGTAGTCAACATGTGGTCCAGAACTGTGGCAGTGATCCAGCAAAAGACTGGGATCAGACACATGATGTGGAGGCTCCTGGATGTCTTGATGTGTGAGATGATTCTGCTGGACAGATCTTCATCACTGAATCTCCTCCTGAAGTACTTCTCCTTCTGGGTGTCAGTGAAGCCTCGTACTTCTGTTACCCTGTCAACACATTCAGGAGGGATCTGGTGGGCTGCTGCCGGTCGAGAAGTTATCCAGACGAGAGCCGAGGGAAGCAGCTTCCCCTTGATGAGGTTGGTCAACAGAACATGGACTGATGACTTCTGTGTGACATCAGAAACCACTTCATTGTTGTTAAAGTCCAGTGAAAGTCTGCTTTCATCCAGGCCGTCAAAGATGAACAGAAATTTACAGACAGTGAGCTGCCCTGCTGTCACCGTCTGTAATGTCGGATGGAAAACATGGAGAAGCTTGAGAAGACTGTACTGCTCATCTTTGATCAAGTTCAGCTCCCTGAACGAAAGCAGAATCAGCAGACTGACATCTTGATTCTCCGAGCCCTCCGCCCAGTCCAGAGTGAACTTCTGCACTGAGAAGGTTTTTCCAATGCCAGCGACACCGTTCGTCAGAACCACTCTGATGTTTCTCTGTTGGCCAGGTAAGGCTTTAAAGATGTCGCTGCACTTGATTGTAGTTTCATGGAGATTCTCCAGCTTGGAAGCCGTCTCAAGCTGCCAAATCTCATGTTGGGTATTAACCTCCTCATGCTGTCCCTCTGTGATGTGGAGCTCGGTGTAGATCCTGTTGAGAAAGGTTCCACTTCCTGCTTCATCAGTTCCTTCAGTCACACGTTCATATCTCCTCTTCAGACTGATCTGATATTTATCTAGAACCTCCTGCAGACCAATGTCCCCTGTAGGATAATAATAAAAGGTCCAATTATAAAAAGGTGTTGGTTTGCAACACCCAAACAAAAATGATAAAAAAATAAAGAAGATAGAATGAAGATGGAAGAGTGGAATTTTTTTTAAAATGCAGCAAAGCTTAACTTTTTCATGATACACAATACATGACCGTTACAACACAGGAATCCCAGTTTTCAAACCTGAGGACACCTGCATACAGATGTACGATCTTACTTAGTACAGTGCTTGTCTTACTGGCTGTCTGCAGTTCATGTCTTGTTCTGGGTCTTTTTCCACACTGGGGGCAGGAGAAGTCCTCTGATGAAGCAGACTGGTCCCAGTGTGAGGTGATGCACTGTCTGCAGAACCAGTGTCCACAGCTGGTAGGGACTGGATCCTTCAGGACTTCCTGACACAAACCACAGCAGGACGGCTGCTCCTCAAAAGAAGCATGACTCCAGATCTTCACCTTTCTGTGGACAATAGGAAAATTCTTCTTAAAAAGGTGCACTATGTAGTTCAGATCTCTATCGACTGATTTTTTGTATGCCTCAACAAACTAAGTAAACAAACATTTTGTCTTCATGACTGAATAAACTACTGACCTTAAAAGGACAAAACAATTTCATACTGTTGAACCTGCCACCTTTCTAGCTTCAGTGTTCTGGGGACATTTGTATTATAAACTCATTGATATTGTAAATAATAAAATTCTGTCTTTGTATTATTTCTTCAAAACTACATAGTGGCCCTTTAAGTGAAAATAATTGAATGGATTAATGCAACAAAATATTCTATGATTTGAATGTGGTACTTCTTGATCACAGACTGTGTGGGTGTCTCCACCTGTTATTCTGGTTTAGGGATGAGCAGCAGCACAACATACACTGTATATATGATGGCACTGGAATCAATAGTCTGTATCATTCGACATAGAAAATTCAGATATAAGAATTGGTATCGGAAAGGAAATAAATTGTGTTGGTCTCTAACTCCTTGGCAACAACTACAGTTCCTGGGATCCTTTTTCAAATAAAATACAACTAGTCAAATTAAACAAACATGTGCATTGCTCTACTCATACTGGCTGTTGTACCGCCATGAAAATAGGTCCTCAGGTGTACCAAGTCAGAAATAAAAGTCATTACAGCCAACATCACAGTAGTGGACCATCTTCTCATCAGGTTTCTATGTAATTATCGACATTTGGCTCTCAGCGTGCCTTAACGTGTGGCCTGAGGACTCGGAAATGCTGCAAGTATCACAGAAGGGGAACCACAACAGTCCAGGAGTTTAATCAAGACTTCAAAAATGTGGGACTGTTTATATGCTTTGTACTGCATTGTATTGTATGTACTCATTGTGGAATTGCCGTGTGGAGTCAAAACAAACCTACACTAAAGTATATCTTATCTAATGTATAACTTTAAAACAGAATTATAAAAGTTAATTCTGGACAAAAGGTTGTTAAATATGCTCTGATGTATCTGTTTATCAACAGCAGAGAGACAGTGTCTTACTTTGTGTTTGAGGGTCCAGGTTCATTACTCGAGTCTGGAAGATGACGTTTGGAGATGTCAGTCTTCATCAATACGGAGTCTGATCCGCCTTCCTCTTTCTCCAAACCACTCATCTTCAGTCATTCTAAGGTGAACCAGAAACAACATACACAGACATACAACCATAATGTTTAAGTTGAAACAGTCAGCTTTTCAACTTACCGCACCTCCTTGCGCATCCCTGACGTTCAGTCTAACATGCTGCTCTTACAGTGTCAAACTGTGAGTGAAACTTTGCACAATCACATATCACATCACATGCTAGCTAGCTCGCTAAATAAATAAAGCAGTGTGTGCTGGAGATCGCAGCAAACATGACTTACAATTAACTTTACCGTCCCTGAATAAAGACGATGTATTTCAGTAGAAAAACGATGTCAAAACACAAACGACGCCTCTTTACAGTCGTATCAAGGTGGACAACAAGCTACAGCCTAATTTTCATCCAGATGAGTCATCCTCCGAGCTGGACAGGTCACGTCGGTCTAATTCTCGTAGTTCGAAGTTCAACTCTTCTAATATATTTCCCGCTTCACGGCAGTAAACTGTTGTACAAACACATAAAAAAAACTCAAGAGTCTCTGTCTTACCAGATAAACTTTG
Source organism: Lagodon rhomboides (assembly GCA_039737535.1). Lineage (NCBI taxonomy): Eukaryota > Metazoa > Chordata > Actinopteri > Spariformes > Sparidae > Lagodon > Lagodon rhomboides. Next base: position 29,505 of record JBBNBP010001241.1, on the reverse strand, counting down.
AAAGCTGGATGAAAAAGTTGTATTTTCTCCTAGCCCTGTTTAGAAACTTTGACGTCTCCGCTTCATGTTGCAACGCGCGCCACAAATTTTTCTTCTTAAACTTCTTCTTCTTCGTCTTTTTCTGGACTACTTCCGGTAACCGGGACGTCTCGCGGCACTTTGCTGCCCCCCACAGGTCAGGATGAGGTTGCAGTTCGCATTGACTGATGGTCTGTGGAAGATTCAGCAGACTCTTCTCTTTTAGTGTCCTTTCTTCTTAATGGAGGATGAAAACAAAAGAATACGAGACGAGAAAGAAACTAAAAGACGATAACTTCTTAACATTTCCATTACATTAACCCTCATGCAACTTATATAACAAAATTAATAATTATTTACTCACAACATATTTAGCAAAAAAAAAAAATGTTTAAAAGGTACCATGAAAATACTACATATCAACATTATTTTCAACTTTCACTGTGTGACAGTTTTAAACCAACATCATTTCTGATAATAACTAACAAATATTCAATCATTTTCAGGATTTCAACCCTTTTAAACACAAGTCTGTTTACATGATGCCGCTGTTTTTTTTTACAAAAAATGAAAAAACAAACTATAATATTTTTTTTTCTCCATATACTTGGTATAGGCCTATAGTATTTCGATTGCAGTTTTTGACATGGAACATATATTTAGTACTAAATGTTGTCTTTAATCAGCTGCATGAGGGTTATTTTATTATTCATAATGAGTTTTATTATGAGATGAAGCCTCCTATGACACGAGTGCAATAGCATGTATTTGTTCTATCTAGTCAAAAATAGTACAAATTATAAAAACGTATCCAGGACCACAGAGTTATGACATGGGATGCTGTAGTGCCAGTCTGGATACAGTGTATTATAGACATATTATATGAGTTGAGGCTAAAATTTTAAAGAAAAAAATAACAAACACCTTTGCCAATATGTATGCAATGTGCATTTATACGGCCAAAATGATCCAAAAATGAAAGTAAAAAAACAAACAAAAAAACTGTTGAGGTGTTGACACCACGTTTTGGTGTATTTATGAAATGATAGAATTAGCCTACAAGCAACAAGGAAAATGCTCACTTTTATGTTATTTCTATAGTCCTAACTTCATCACCATCCCCTCCACCTCCTGTTATAAAAGTCAGGTCATAAACATGTGAAATAATTGTACACATTTAATGTATCTGTGGCTTACAGGAATGTTAACTGCTCACATTTAATCCTGGTGACTGGGCTGAAATACTAATACAAGCTGAGTCTCCTCTCACTCTAAATCTGTTTTCTCAGTGATGTTATTATGAAAGCAGCTGATTTGAGACTACCAATGTGATCATATCAGATAATTACCATTTTTGGCCACGTGGGCCGCTGTCCAGCGAGGGTTAAAGGCTTTTGGAAAGGATCATATTTAGATTAGTGTAACTGGTTTCTAGCAGTGGGAAAACAGTATGTGTTACAAAAGTGTAGCTCAAAGTTGGTCCTTGTTGTTGTCTTTGGAGGAGGAACTAATACTTAGTCGGCAGTGAAAGGTCTTTGAGAAAACTTTTAATTATTCCAGTATAAGAACGCCTTCACACCTAACCTGTTGGATTAAGCTAAAACAGACCACTTTCCCTGCAAGTATGAGGAAAGACAGTTCAGTCTCAGTATTGATAAATGAACAAGCCTCACAAAAGTATGACAGGTTTCATACTTACACAAAGCTCTCCTCATAAATACATTTCAATACACAGAGACCAAAATATATCAATGTATAAAAAAATAAATAAATCCACATTTAAAATAAAAAATGTAAGTTTTACAAATGTATTTTTGAAGCAGACAAATATTTCTTTATAAAAATGTATTGAAAATCCATAAAAATATTAATGTAGAAAAATATTGAATGTTGATACATAAACTGGTGAAACTTTTGGAATACTGCATTTGTGTCTCCCTGTGTCTTTCTGAGACTCCCCTGACATGCCTCAGTTCATTTTGAACGGCACTGAGATTAACATTTACATTTAGGGCATTTAGCAGACGCTTCTGTCCAAAGCGTCTTACAGTCAGTAAATTTGTCACAAGAAAGAAACAACAGATCACTGCCAATAGAGTAAAAAAGAACAAATAGAAACACTTTTCAAGCCCTCATCTGAGCAAAGTAGCTGATATTTATCAAGGATACCTGAAGTACATAAGTGCTATGTTTTAAGTGCTAAGACCTGCAGCCAATCAGTTCGCTCCTTGACTCATATTAGTGTGGGTTTTTTCCTTGATTAAGAGGTTTAAAGCTGTTAAAACTGTTGTGATTATCCTACTCCCTTAAAAGTGTGTTTCAGTTATCCCACAGTGAGAAGCTCCAAATCCTGTACAAGCTGCTTCTTTTTCGTCTCTTCCTGTTAGTCGTTCTTCATAACATGTGATTTGCAGTCCAACAATAATAATAATGCTTATTATCAGTTACCTCTGGAGCTGTTTGTGACACCAAACAACATGAATATACAAACTAGAAGCATTAAAGTGCTGCTTGAACTTCTGCGAGTCACAAGAATTTGATTTTCCCACGTGGGATCTGATGATGCAGGATGACAATTGAAGAACCAGAACTGAAATGCATCACTTTTATCATTTCCCCCTTTGGTCCTGATCAAATCTCTGGATGTGAAAACAACCTTAAAACAGCCAGCTGTTATAGAGATTCATCATCACGTGATTCTTGATTTTTCTTCATCTTAAATTCAGATGGCTGGAAAGAGTTGGATCCAGTTCACAGATAGCAGTGATCAGGACCGAGCTGGCTTTAGTTCCCTTTTTTTGCACTGTGTCAATCAACTCTCGTGTTTTATCCTGTCTGACTGGTTGTGTTTTGACAAACTGCATTTCTTCATAATTTATAAAACCCGGATAAAGTTTATCCAGAAGCTGCTTCAGATTAGGTTCAGACACTCCCTCTACTAACTCCCTCCTCATAATTCTCAGCTTCTCGTCTGCTGGCACATTGTCCTCTGCTGGGACCAAATCCTCTGCTGGGACATTCATCTGTGGAGTTCTCCTGCTTGAATCTGCAAGATATCAAGGATAAACATTTTGATAACCAACCATCAGATTAAGGAAAAGAGTCAATCCTAATCCAGTATCAAATAAAGCATCATTATCATTGTACGCCTCTGCACAGCAGTCACGTTGCTGTTCCTGAGCTATGGAATTGAATGTTGGCCAGAACCTTTTTGCAGAACATCATGACCTCATAGTGAAATTGACCTATGGGATATAAAATGCCTTAACGTTTTTGTTTTATTCCATTATATCCATTTGTGTTAAAAGTTGTGTAAAAACTTTGAACACCACAATCTAATCAGTTCATCCTGAGTCAAAGTGGATGGTTGTGCCAAATGTGAAGAAACTGCCTCATGGTGTTCTTGTGATATCGTGTTTACAAGAACAGGACAGACAGACAAACGGAGAACCGAAAAAAAAAAAAATCCCTCCAGTCACAGCTATCGCCGGTGATCAGGATGAATGCAGACTGAAGAAAAATCTGAGGCAGAGTAAAAATAAAGGCACAACAAATTAATTACAGGTGGATGAAGTCTTACCGGTGAGATCAACGTCATGCTCCCAGACCACCGTCTGTCTTTGATCTTTGACTGTTAAAGTCACTTCTTCTGTGGCAGTTTCCAGGCGGACCTCAAATGTTGGGTCGTAATTTGGTCCAAACTCCTTGTCGAAATCTGCACTCTGAAAACCAAAGTGTCAGAATCTTTATAGTGTTCAAAGATGAATCGTGTCAACATGCTGCAGCACTAACAAATCCTCACCTTAGGCTGTATTTTAATGGCCTGAGGACAGTGAAGAGTGTACCTTTGATCTTCGATGAATTTACATTTTGAAGGAACCTGGATGTTCTCTGAATATCGCTGCTGTTTGCTCACCTGAAGAGACATCAGAACATTTTAACAAAGGGAAAATTACATCATGACAGTACAACAACTCACTTTAAGTGCAGAAGCTGTTCAAAGATCTAGGAGAAGCAGGACATGGTTTGTTTGTTTTTTACTCTGCGCACTTTACTGGATAACTGAACAAAAATCATGAAACTGATGGAATATCAGCACAGCGTTATTGATAACAACAGCTGGGGCTGGCATTACACCACTGTAATGTCTAGTCTACCTAATCCAATGTGACACTTGTGGTACTGTAAAATACTGAGACAGTTTGGATTGACAGCTGTAATATAGAGCTTTACCTCGTCCCGATGGATGTTCCTCGGCAGGAGAAACACGTTGAGTTTTCGCCTCTGTGATTCTGGGTTTGGTCGTCCAAGAAACAGCAGGACTTTGCTTTTAACTTCTCTCATTTTGTTTAGTGACCAGTTTATAAAATCCTTCACTAAGCCAAGGAGACTGAAGTGAGAGACTGTGACAACCACATGAGTGTCTGTGATCTCCAGTGGCTCCAGGAAGTTCATTTCATCACCAGTGATGTGGATGACAGACAGAAGACCTTCAGGCAGCGGAGCTGTGAAAACACAGAGTTGTGAACTTTGATTTCACTCATAACAACCTTATTACAATTTCAGTCCTAATTTTACTGATTTTTCCAGCACACTGATTTTCTAGTCATTGTAGGATTCTATTTTTGCCCAGGTCCTAGTCTAAGTGATTTGTGAAAAAAAAAGTTCACTTTTACATAAAAGCACAAAACAGTTGGGCCCTGAACATTTCCACAGATGGAGCCATTGCAAAAACACATTTATTCAGCAATTTATTGAACACAACATTCAGTGATGGTGGATGAGAGGCAGCTGAGGGACTGTTCCCTTGCTCCTACAGGGGGAGGGGGAGGACAAATTGTTCTGCTTAGAAAAAAAAACCCAGTAGTAACTTTAAAGAATTCTCATTGATCAAAATTAATCATTTTCAGTTGAAAGAATAATCAAATAATTGTTTCATTATTGTATCACAATAAAACATACACAACTTCTGTGCCAAATGCTATGAAATGTCCTGTGATCATTAATGGCCCCAGGGGATCCCACAGCCTTTTTTCTAGTGCCACCATGCAAAACATTTAATGAATATACAAGATAATTACAACAATCTATTATATAATAATAATAATAATAATAATAATAATAATAATAATAATAATGATAACTTATAGTCATATTTCCTGAAATGTACCAACTACAATCACATTTAGTCGATGACATGACCCTTTAAATCTAGCGCCCCCTACAGACTTTACATTTTCAGCCCCACTTAAATCATCAGGAAGCTCTATGATCAGACTGTGGCTGTAATGAGCGCTGCAGCCTGTAGGGGGCAGTAAAAGGACTTAAGATGGCTCTGACAAAACCATTAACACAGCACAATAGTGTTCTTACCATCCATAACTTCACAGTGAGGCAGGTGGAGCTGACAGACAGCAGAATCTTCTGAACACTTGATATCGAACAGCAGCCCTGCAGCCATCTTGCCAGCTGAATTGAGGAGGCTCTCATCCCATTGGACAGTCCTGTAAAGCAGCTCCGCCTCCTGAACCATAACAAACACCAGTCCAGTCGATTCACACTGGAACACACCTGGACCAGGACACCTGAACCTGTAGGGCAGAGAGGAGCTGTTAACAAAAGGCCAGTCTGTCATCAAAAGATCTGTTTGGATGGAGGGAGACGGGTGTCATGGCGGAGTGAAGACGCAAACTCCTGTGCTCCTCACCTATTTCGAAATGTACTTACTTAGATCATCAAGTTAGCTGAACCACACACACATTTCTTGTGTGTAAGACTTTGTTGTAAAACTTGGTAAACAGCAGGACTTCATATGAGCGGAAAGCCTGGCACGAGAGCAGCTAGCGATAGCCACTCTGGCAAGGCTACAGAAGCTAGGGCTAACACCAGCCCTAACTTACAACTCACCCATGAAGATTTGAAGGTTATGCTCAACAATATGAAGGACGTAGCCTCTCGTTTGTGTTTTTTTTCCTTTCTTTTCATGTTTTGTTGTTTTGCACCATAATAATACCAGCTACACTCACCTGCATCGATCTCTTATTGAACAAATTGCCTGTCCTTTCCTGCATTTAACTTATACTGATGGTTGTACCATTCCCGCCAATGACTGGGGTTAGGAATAGAAAGCTCAATTTGATCTCTTGGAATGTAAAGGGCTTAAACCACCCATTTAAAAGGAATAGAGTACTGGCTCACCTCTCTCAGCTGCACGTGGGCATAGCGTTTCTACAGGAAACACACTTTCGCAACGCTGATGTTAATAGAATCCGTAGAAGCTGGGTTGGGGAGGTTTTTCACTCGAGATTTAATTCTAAGGCCAGAGGTACAGCGATACATATTCACAAAGATATTTTATTTGCAGCTGAGAAAATAGTGGCTGACCCAAGCGGTAGATATGTGATAGTCACTGGTAAACTCCTAAATAAGCCTGTAATCTTAGCAAACATATACGCTCCTAACTGGGATGATGATGCTTTTATTAAATCATTTGTTTCAGTCATGCCCGACGTTGATGTTCATAATTTAATTATTGGTGGGGACTTTAATTGCGTCCTCAGTCCTGAGCTAGACCGCTACACTGGCAAACCTGGACCGCTATCCAAGACAGTCAAAGTCATTCATAACTACATAGAACAATATGGGTTGTTTGAACCCTAAAGGTTTAATTTCCCAACCGGAAAAGCGTTTTTTTTCTGCTCGATACTCGGCTTATTCCTGCTACTGATCGCATCACATATCTTAGCATTGTCGTCTCCGATCACGCTCCACTTTCTTTCGAATTGTCTTTCCCTGAGCAATCCGCTGCATGCAGAGCATGGCGCTTGAACTCTCTTTTACTCTCAGACTCTAAGTTTACTAAATTTGTGAGCACTCAGATAAAGTTCTTTATTAAAACAAATGTTACACCAGATATCTCTCACAGTACTCTTTGGGGGACCTTTAAAGCCTTCTTGCATGGCCAAATTTTTAGTTTCACCTCGCACAGTAAAAAAGAGAATATCTCTAAATTAAAGGAACTCAGTGATCATATAGCCCAGTTAAATTTACAGTATGTAACTTCACCTTCTCCAGAACTCTATCAGAAGAGGATTCGTCTTCAGACTGAGTTTGATCTTGCCTCAACTGCTAAGGCCGAGCACCTGCTTTTAAGGGCCATTTGGGGACAAAGCGGGCAGACTTTTGGCTCACCAGGCACGACAGTCATACGTGTCACGTCAAATAACTAAAATACAGACCACTTCAAGCGCCTTGAAAGGGTTCTCCCAGCCCTCATTTCACCCGATCAAACAGGATTTATTCAGGTACGACACTCCTTCTCGAACACCCGTAGGCTCCTTGACATAATGTACACCCTGTCAGAGTTTTGTTCACCTGAAATTATTGTAGCCTAAGACGCAGAAAAGGCTTTTGATCGGGTGGAATGGGGCCTTTTCGATACCCTTTCAAGATCCACTTTTATTTCCTGGGTCAAATTACTTTACAGCGGCCCCTTAGCCTCGGTTTGAGCAAATGAGGTTCAATCAAACTACATCCCTTTGTACCATGAAACGAGACAGGTATGCCTTATTGACTTAGTACTGTCCCTCGCTCTTTTCAGCTATTACATAAACTTAATTTCTCTCTTTTAATTTCCAGAATATCCCTGTATTCATTTCCAAAAAGAAGTATAGTTCTCTTGATAGGATATTTTCTAATTTCATCTGGGATGGCAGGCAGCCTTAGATTAGTAAGACCTTTTTTACAAAGACCCAAAACGTCGGGAGGGATGTCCATGCCTAACCTTCTCTATTATTTCAGGGCTAGCAATGTGCTTAACTAAAAAATGCCAATAAACAGATAAAAAAAAAAAGGATCTGTTTGGAAGGCTATACGCCACTAGTATCTAAGTGTTTGTACTTAAAAATATAATGTAATTAAAACTGTGCTGAGAATCTCGTCAAAGTTTTGGTGTACCTTTCCTTCTCTCCTCTCTGCTACCTATGTCTGAGTGTGACACAACCAGAGGGACATTGTGAAGTATTAAATCAATCCTCATAAACTCAAATCGATACTCGAATGGCTACAAATTTTCACTTTTTTCCTTTAATGAATGACATAGACATCATCACTTACTTGTGCTTTCACTCTAGCTTTTTTATAACTGTATACTAAAATCATAACAATATCAAATTCATTTTACAGGTCTTTGTCAGTTCTTCTGTTTTGTTTCCTTGTGCCTGCTCCTGTGTCTTTGTGTCCCATCTTCCCATGGTGTTTTTCCAGGTTTGTACTTTGTTTTGTTTTTTTGCACTTTGCTTTTGGTTTGTACTTCATTCTGTTTTTGTGTTTGCTCCTCGCTTTTGGCATTTTGTTTTCTTGGATAAGGATTTTGGCCTTTGGTTAATTAAAGCTTGCTTTTTGTTCACGTTCTTGTCTGCTTGTGCATTTAGGTCCATTTTTGTAACCACCTAACAAAGTCAAGTATAAGTAGAACTGTAATCACTGACAGGAGTTGACTATGTCTAAGTATTCATGTTTTGGTTACCTGTATGATGCCTTTCCAGACTCAGTCAGCAGTTCAGGTTTGAAATTCTGCTTGTCCTAAAATTAAAGAGGTCAAAACATTAGTTAATTAGACTGGACTAATCAATTAGAATACATAGAGGGAAGCTTAGTTTGATTAGTCGGAGTCAGATGTATAAAAAAATAGGGAAACTGACATTTGTATTCAGTATATCTCCACACAGAAGCTGATGCTGCTGGTTCAACCTTTCTGGATCATCAGGACACGACTGATCCTCTTCATCCTCACTCTCCTCTCTGATGTCCTCAGACACATCCATGTTTGTCTCTGATGTGGACGAACTTGCTGTGTGGAAAACATGGAAGATTGGAAGAAGACTGGGTCCTGATGAAGGTCTTACGATTGAAACGTTGATTCAATAAAAAGAGCTTCAAGTGAGTGCGGGAGCAAGTTTTGTTTTTTTATGTTGAAAACATGGAAGATGTCAAACTTTCAGAAATCCTGGTGACCCAACATTCATAAACTTGTAACAGCCAAATCCACAGTTCAAGACTGGCCAGGGCCCTTTGTAGCATGTCTTTCTAGATGTTGAAAGAAATTCAGTAAAAGCCAAGCCCAGTCAGGCTTAAGTCTAAACCAAGTCCATAGCATGAAGACATCATCATTTTCCAATATTTCACAACAGAACAAAGCAAAAGATCTATTGTTGCCAATAGGATTGACCAGTGACTTTAAGTGCCTTCCAATCTTACAGTTCAATTTAAGATAAATTAAGTTAAGTTTTAATGTTCGGGTTGGTAAGTTATTTTAACTTCATTTTGTTATACATGTAGAAAAATTCTTAACATCCTGACAGCATCAATAAATCAAACACTCTTCATATCGAATTAAATGTTTGGATGTTTGGATTTATTATAACAGCTTAAGTTTCTTCAAGATATTCCATCAGGATTTTACTCACATCCTTCATCCTTCATCCTGTCAGATGAAGCCCTGCTTTCTCTGGCATCCACCCTGTAAGAATAAACACAAACACAGATAGTCAAAATAAATTTTAAAAATAATAAATTAGTCAACAGCCTCGTCTTCGCCACATGAAACACTGGTAATTCAACACAAACATGGTCACCACACTGTCATCTTCAACTTTGAGTATATTCCATATGCTTCAAAGTCTCTAGCATTGCCATGGTACTACATGTTAAAGTCAATATGCCAATGCTCGCCAAAAATCTGAATTGCTACATGTTAAGACTTACTGTGCCAAAGAGACAAGAGCTGCTCCTCTGCTGGTTTAAATGACTAAAAACTCCCAAACTCATAATTTATGGGATTTCACATTGTAGAGGTGAAAGCAAAATGAAGTTCTTCTACGGATACACAAATGCGATCCCCCAACCCACCCTAGCCCCTGTAAAAGCTTCATATATTTACAGGTAATTGTCACAAAAGCTTTGAAAATGGCATTCAGAGCAGCCATAGCACTGTCACAGTAAACAGGGAGTGATCCTAATAAAGGCCGCACAAATCGCATTCTGTCTAAAAGGCACCTGTCATCCCAGTGATCCCATGATCCGGTTTTCTTTGATTATCCGTGAGGTCTGTGTCCTCCAACTATAACCAGACTAAGAGGCTGCAGTCATGCTTGCAGTTCTGTGAGGCTGTAATCAGGATTACAATTTGAGGGAGGGAGCATTAATGAATCTGAGCAATGACGAGGATAACTAATAATTTTTTCTTATACACTGTACACCTGTATGAATATTTGGGGTATCACGATTCTTCAAATCCCCAATTTGATGTGACGTTTGGTTTTGAGGTCGTGATTCAATTTGATTTAAACATTTTTGTAAGGAACAGATCACTGCTCGTTTTTCTATACACAGGAGAAGTGTCTAGAAGTGCAGCTGCAGGCAAACACGAAGCTAGCCTTTTCATCTTTAAATGCATTAGTTGACATTATCTATCTGCGCAAAATAATTTTAAGCATCTGTTCTTTCAAGATAGATCATCTACATGAGAAAGATGACTGTGAACTGACCTTAGGGACTCCAGTCTACATTTTGGACTCTCTACAAAATCACACAGCATCTTCACTCCTGAATCCTGCAGCTCGTTTTTACTGAGGTCCAGCTCTCTGAATAGAGGAAAACACTAATGGTGTTAACAAGACAATAGAGCCCGACCAATCTAACAGTATTGGCATATACGTCAGCCAATATGACAACTTTTGTTGAAAGAATATAATGCAGCAAAGGATTTGGGGGATAATTTATAATTGTAAAATTCCCAGTGAAGTTTATTGTTTCAGTGCATTTGAACCATAAAGTTTATTGTTAAACTGTAGAATATGAGGGCTCTGTTACATATGTTACATCTTTGTTACAAGTGTTTGATTATCATGTGACTTCATGTAAATATTCTGTGAATAAAAGAAAAATCACGATATATCAATGAAACTGCAAGATGGAATTTTGGACCAGTGTAACCAGGTTGAGATTTAAATGCATGCTGAGTTCAGCAACATCAGAAATCACTGAATGGAGAAAAGTTTTAATATCAAACTGTGCACGGCATCATCCTCCACTGGTTTTACCCTTTTCAGGCAGCTTCTTTCTGTGTTTACTGTCAGCATTCTTAAGTTACATTAATTAGTTAAAGGTCATATTGGTAATATTTTCATGTAGAGAAATCATTACATCTACAGAGGTTAAAAACATAATTATGATTGTGAATCAATAACATTAAAAAGGTTTTTTCAGGTCCAAAATGATGTTATGTTAATCTCTGTAAGAATTCTAACACTTGGTTCCAGCTGCTAACAAGGTTTGTGAGCCAATAGTTTGAAACCATTAGCATCACGTGTTATCTGTGTTTTGACATCATCAACAGTCTTGGTAGTCAGTTTGTGGAATTTCTTTTAAGAATGACTGAGGTCTATAATATGCGCCCAACAACAGCAGTGTTAGAACAGCACTTACCCTGATAAACCTTGTGTAAGAGGTGTTTAAGGTTATTATGGGCATGTTCTAATGTTTTGTTAAGGTATATCACGTAGTATTATTTTGGACAGTTCATTAGATTCACAGGGTTGTGGAAGGGGCATTAGGTTGAGGTGTATCAACACTTCTCACCAGACCTGGAACAAAGGCTACAACTCACAGAACTGGATATCTGGTATGTTCATCACTCTTCAAAACCACCTAAATAAATAAAAAAACTTAAATACAACCATGTTTGGTCTGCGTAAAAACACACCTAATCTACCTGTGTATTAATGTTGTTGCAAAGTGCAAAGAAAAGTGTTGACAATTCGCCATTACAACAGAGGTGGCGAGTGCAAAGTTAGTACGAACAATTGAGCTGCAATGGACACATATGGGAATAACACAGGTTATAATGTACTGGAATTTTTCTTTAGGTACTTTGCTGTGATAAAGCTTTCACTGAGTCATAAGATTTAACATGTAATGGTGAATGGATTAAATTTGTAATGTTTAGTTGGATAGAGATTTTGAGAACTCAATACTGGCATTCAAATATAATAATAATTTTCTACCTCAGAGTCTCCAGTCTACAGTGTGGACTCCTCAGAAAACCACACAGCTGCTTCACTCCTGAATCCTGCAGGTTGTTGTTGCTCAGCTCCAGCACTTTCAGATAGGAGGGGTTTGAGGTCGGCGCTGAGCCCAGAGATGCACATCCCCTCTTTGTTATTTCACAGTGCTTGAGTCTGTAAGATAAATATTATGTCAGCCATATGTTAGAGAAAAAATGCTGCTCACATTAAAACATAAAATACATCTTTTCAGATTAAAGACACACAATATAAAGTAACACACAAAGGGATTGACCTCAGAGTCTCCAGTCTACAGTGTGGACTCCTCAGAAAACCACACAGCTGCTTCACTCCTGAATCCTGCAGGTTGTTGTTGCTCAGCACCAGCACTTTCAGATAGGAGGGGTTTGAGGTCAGAGCTGAGCCCAGAAATGCACACCCACTCTGTGTTATTTCACACTTATTGAGTCTGTAAGATAAATATTATGCCAGCCATATGTTAGAGAAAAAATGCTGCTCACATTAAAACATAAAATACATCTTTTCAGATTAAAGACACACAATATAAAGTAACACACAAAGGGACTGACCTCAGAGTCTCCAGTCTACAGTGTGGACTCCTCAGAAAACCACACAGATGCTTCACTCCTGAATCCTGCAGGTTGTTGTTGCTCAGCACCAGCACTTTCAGATAGGAGGGGTTTGAGGTCAGAGCTGAGCCCAGAGATGCACATCCCCTCTTTGTTATTTCACACTCATTGAGTCTGTAAGATAAATATTATGTCATCCATATGTTAGAGAAAAAATGCTGCTCACATTAAAACATAAAATACATCTTTTCAGATTAAAGACACACAATATAAAGTAACACACAAAGGGACTGACCTCAGAGTCTCCAGTCTACAGTGTGGACTCTTCAGACCGTCAGATAGCAGCTTCACTCCTGAGTTTCCAAGATAATTGATACTCAGGTCAAGCTCTCTTAGGTGAGACGGGTTTGACTTTAAAGCCCAGGCAACAGTGTTGCAATGTATCCTTGACAATTCACAGCCAGAAAGTCTGCAGATGGAGAGATTGTGTAAAAATTGGTGAAATGAAACAAGTATTTGAAAAAAAGTGTTTTGGCAGATTTAGAGAATGACACAAAAAGCTTTCCCACGACTCTGCCAGCCTTAACGCACAATCCTTGACCAGCAGAGGGGGCAATCATACTGCTCAAAAAGGCGGGCTGCTGCATGGTCTGCCCTGCCGCTGCTCCACCACCACAAAACCATTATCACCTGACAACCACTGAACATACAATTAGGAAATATACAGTCATTTACGCTGACAGAGATTTTTGTGGCCCTGTTTGTCTGCAGGACAACAAGAGTCAGGGAGATTGGAGGGTCCACGGCAGTGTGTGTTCTTAGCTGTCCTCCCATGTCACACCCCTCTGGATGCCCTGGTGGTCCCGTTGTACAACCAGAATGATGGAGGGAGGGATTGCTACAGACAACTGTCTTGTTTTGCAGTTGTACATACTCCAATCATTGCCAAAGACAATTCATGGCTACTTTTTACACATGTTTAGGTCATGGCCGGCTACTTTTTAATTTACTATAGAAGGAAAGCAGAAGTGAAAAAAAAATGTATATGAATAATAAATGCTGTACACGTCAGATTGATTATTAAAAAGGACATTGTTTCAAGGAACATTTTTCCTTGCTTTTGTTTCTTTTTAAATACTGTGATAAATATCCTAATGTGGACTATTTACTGTGATGCTATTTTGTACCGTGAGTTTTTGGTATTGTTCCTACTCTATATGGTGCATTTTATCACCTATAAAAGATGAGCTTGCCAATTTTTCTGGTTCCCAGGCTAGTCAACATGTACACCTCAGTATATGGCTGGCCCTGCTAGACTTCATCAGCACTTACTGAGCCTTTCTGCAGTTCCTCACAGCTGGAAGCAGCCTTTGTTTTCCCTTTATCGATGTTCTGTACTTGTTCAGGTCCAACTCATCCAGAACCTCCGACATCTGCAGCATGTAGGCAAGAGCTGAGCAGTGGATCTGTGAGAGTTTCTTCTTTGATCTGTTCTCCGACTTCAGGAATTCTTGGACCTTTTTATGAACCGAGTGGTCGTTCATCTCCATCAGACAGTGGAAGATGTTGATGCTTCTGTCAGGAGAGATATCGTACGTGTTCATTTTCTTCAGGTTGTTGATGACTCTCTGGATGATTTCTGGACTGTTGTCTGTTCGACCCAACAGGCCTCTGAAGAGTCTCTGGTTGGACTCCAGAGAGAGGCCATGAAGGAAGCGAACAAACAGGTCCAGGTGGCCATTTTTACTCTCTAAGGATTTCTCCATGGCTCTCCTCAGGAAGACATCCAAGGACGGCTGAAGTTCACTGTCACTGTCACTGTCATCGTCACTGTCATCGTCACTGTCATCATCACTGTCATCATCAGGGACATAATCAGGGTCATGATAATAATCAACAACGTTGTCATTTTCCCAGTCTTTCCCAAAGAAGTCCTCCAGTACCTCTGTGTTCCTGTTGGTGTAACAGTGGAACATGTAGACTGCGGCCAGAAACTCTTGAACGCTCAGATGAACAAAGCAGTAGACGTTTTTCTGGAAGATTACAGACTCTCTTTTGAAGATCTTTGTACAAACTCCTGAGTACTCTGAGGCCTCTGTGACATCAAGACCACAATGCTCCAGGTCTTCTTGGTAGAACATGATGTTTCCTTTCTCCAGATGTTCAAACGCCAGCCTCCCCAGCTTCAAAAGGACTTCACTGTCAGCCTGAGTCAGCTCCCATGGACTCGTCTCATGTCCCTCATCATACTTCTGCTTCTTCCTCTTTGTCTGAACCAACAGGAAGTGTGAGTACATGTCAGTCAGGGTCTTGGGCGGCTCTCCTCTCTGGTCTGTAGTCAACATGTGGTCCAGAACTGTGGCAGTGATCCAGCAGAATACTGGGATCAGACACATGATGTGGAGGCTCCTGGATGTCTTGATGTGTGAGATGATTCTGCTGGACAGATCTTCATCACTGAATCTCCTCCTGAAATACTCCTCCTTCTGGGCGTCAGTGAAGCCTCGTACTTCTGTTACCCTGTCAACACATGAAGGAGGGATCTGACTAGCTGCTGCCGGTCGAGAAGTGATCCACACGAGAGCTGAGAGAAGCAGATTCCCCTTGATGAGGTTTGTCAACAGCACGCTGACTGATGACTCCTGTGTGACATCAGAAACCACCTCATTGTTGATGAAGTCCAGTGAAAGTCTGCTTTCATCCAGGCCATCAAAGATGAACAAGAGTTTACAGACAGCGAGCTGCTCTGCTGTAACCGTCTGTAATGTTGGATGGAAAACATGGAGAAGCTTGAGAAGGCTGTACTGCTCATCTTTGATCAAGTTCAGCTCCCTGAACGAAAGCAGAATCAGCAGACTGACATCTTGGTTCTCCAAGCCCTCCGCCCAGTCCAGAGTGAACTTCTGCACTGAGAAGGTTTTTCCAATGCCAGCGACACCGTTCGTCAGAACAACTCTGATGCGTCTCTGTTGGTCAAGTGAGGCTTTAAAGATGTCGCTGCACTTGATTGGAGTTTCATGGAGATTCTTCAGCTTGGAAGCTGTCTCAAGCTGCCAAATCTCATGTTGGGTATTAACCTCCTCACTCTGTCCCTCTGTGATGTAGAGCTCTGTGTAGATCCTGTTGAGGAGGGTTCCACTTCCTGCTTTATCAGTTCCTTCAGTCACACGTTCATATCTGCTCTTCAGACTGATTTTATGTTCATCTAGAACCTTCTGCAGACCAAAGTCCCCTGTAGGACAATAAAAAAGGTCAAATTATAAATGGTGTAATAAAGAAGAAAGAATGAAGCTAGAAGAATAGAGATTTTCTTTAAATGCAGCAAAGCTTTACATTTTCATGATGCACATAACATAAGTGATTACATTACAGGAATCCCAGTTTTCAGACCTGATGAAACCTGCATACAGATGTACGATCTTACTTAGAACAGTGCTGGTCTGACTGGCTGTCTGCAGTCCAGGTCTTGTTCTGGATCTTTTTCTACACTTGGGGCAGGAGAAGTCCTCTGATGAAGCAGACTGGTCCCAGTGTGAGGTGATGCACTGTCTGCAGAACCAGTGTCCACAGCTGGTGGAGACTGGATCCTTCAGGACTTCCTGACACGAACCACAGCAGGACGGCTGCTCCTCCACAGAGGCAGGACTCCACATCTCCACATCTCTGTGGACAATAGGAAAATTCTTCTTAAAAAAGGTGCACTATTAGTTTTGAGACAAATTTCAATTAGAAAAAGAAATATCTTCATCGATTGATTTTTCTATAAACTAATAAAAAAAAACTCTTTATAAACAAACAGACCTTAAAGGACAAAACAATTTCATACTGTTTTACTTTGTTTAGATTTGGCGGACCCTGCCACCTTTCTAGCCTACAGTGTGAAAAAAAAATTGGAATTTCATCTCTAAAACTGCACAGTGCCTCTTTTTCAGTAAAACATTTTCATGGATTAATGGAACAAAAATATTCGATTATTCAATGATTATTTAAGAAACAAGTGCAACAACACTCAGGACACTGTTTTAATCATGCAAGTACAACATCAAGCACAACTGGTACGATTGATCGTATTGATGAATATAACTCACTGACATTTATCAGTTTATACACAAAGTTCAGGTATCAGAATTTGTATCAGGAAGGAAAAAAGAATAAATGGTATTGGTCCCCATCTCCTTGGCAACAACTAATGTTCCTGGGATCCATTTTAATAAGATACAAATAGTCAAATTAAATATACTTTAGAATTATTAACAGTTGGCTCTAGCCTGCCTTAACGTGTGGCCTGAGGGCTCAGATATGCCGCAAGTATCACAGAAGGGGAACCACAATCCTCCTCAACAGTCCAGAAGTTTAATCAACACTTAAAAACACATGTGGTTGTTTATATGCTTTATGCCGTATGTTTTGGTGGTTTAATGCTGTTTTTTATAACCTAGGCTGCTTTTTCTATGTATTATGTTTCTGACTGCTAGTTTGATGCTCTGTGATGTTTATTTGCTCATTTTTTGTGGAACTGCTGTGTGGAGTCAAAGCCACCTTCACTAAAGTATATCTTATGTATAACTTTAAATATTGAACTTAAAAAGTTCATTCTGGGCAAAAAGCTATTCAGTATGCACATATGTATCAGTTTTCAACAGCAGAGACAGTGTCTTACTTTGTGTTTGAGGGTCCAGGTTCATCACTCGATTCTGGAGGATGATGTTTGGAGATGTCAGTCTTCATCGATAGTGGAGAGTCTGATCTGTGTTCCTCTTTCTCCAAACCACTCATCTTCAGTCATTCTGAGGTGAACCAGAAACAACAGACAAATGACCATAATGTTGAAGTTTAAACAGACAGCTTTTCAACTTTCCCCACCTCCTAGCGTTTCCCTGTGGTATAACTGTTGGTGCCTCTGGCCTGGCTACTGTCCAAAGCAAAAAACAAACTGACTGAGGATCAACATTTTATTTTAAATGACGAGACCTGGACCTTAATGTGTTTTGATACTTGATCATAGTTTCCTTTCACTTGCTCAAAGCAGTTCAGTGTCTCCTGTAAAGGCTTCAGTGTTTTCTGAAGCTTATCTCTGTGATCCTGTGCAGCTTCAATGATTTGTCTAAATCTGTGTTTGTTGTGTGCGTTTGATTTGATTCTCTGATAAGTGAAATGGTGCATGATGTTCGCATGTCCAGTCTGACATGCTGCTCGTACAGTGTCGGACTGTGAGTGAAACTTTGTATAATCACAAGCCTGCAGATATTTACTGGAGAGTTTCAACAATTAGTCTATCGAAAGAAAATTAATTGTTGACTATTTTAGTAAAAGAAAAAAAAGCCCAGCAGAGGTTGTACATCCTGCAACAGCTCCGTGAAGTTCAACTTGCCTCAGGAGCTTCTGATCAAGTTCTACTCTGGGATCATTCAGTCTGTTCTCTGGACAGGAACAGACTACAATGGACAATCAGGTCTGAAGGAAATATAATTGGAGCTGAACTGCCCTCCAAAGGGACTTGTATGGGTTGAGGGTCAGGAAACACTCCCATCTGTGATTTTATCTGAACTGTTATGTTGTACATTTCATTTCACAACATTTCACACCAGTGCAATAAACCTGCCACTACCATCCCTCACACACCTCATTTACATACTCACTTGAATCTTGTGTCTGTCTGTTTATCTTGTTGTATATATTTTACTATTGTTGTAAATATTGTTACTATTTTATCAATTTTCATACTTGTCCATATTTTGTATTTATTTGTCAAACAAAGAGCTGCTACGTGTGTTTCGTTGTTTTTTCTGAAACAATGACAATAAAAATCTATTCTATTCTATTCTACGTCAATGACGTCACGTTTCACGTCAAGAACGCACCGGAAGCAGTTGTAACAGAAGCCGAATCGTGAAAGAGGCGCCTGTCTGTCGGTTCATCCAGGGAGAAAACAAAAGAAACAGAAACGAAAGCGAAAGTAAACTTGAAGATAACTTCGGTAAATTTCCATTACATTAACCCTAGTACTAAAGTCTACTAGTTCATCCTGTGTTTGTGAAAAAAAATAAAGATAAATAAAAGCAGTCTACTTTGATAATAAGTTTAAAAAATATATAGCAGCAACCTATTTTTAAAAACAGCAAAAGTAGTTTTAAGATAAGGCATAAAACAGGTTGCCAGAATAAATGTTGGCAGAATATTTCCGCAAAAACACGATAACAGATAGCCAACTAGACAATTCCCCTGCGGGGAATCGCGAGAGTGGGCTGTGCGGTGTGGCCCCGCCATGACTATTAAAAAAAAGTTAAAAGCTGCCAAAAAGTCGAAGCCCACGTTGACGGCCTGGACTTGTCTCTACATTTTAAAGTTTGAATGGTGTCTCTAGGTCAAAGTATGCCAAAGATGTCGATGAGTTTTGCAGAGGATCTCTCTGTTGGCCCAGTGGATCTCGGTTGCCATGGTGACGGTTGTCAACTGCCAAGTCCACCTGACAACAGTGACTGAGACAGCTGATTTCAGAGTGATTTCAGCTGAGAATCACCTCGTCAAACTACTGCTATTTCTTCAAAAATCAAAGATGATATCGGCAAAAAAAATTTCACCATCAAGTGGGAAAGGCCTTAAAGAGCACAGTCATCAAGTTTTGTGGTCCTACTTTGAAAAATGTGGTAATATGAGCGAGTTAAAAAAGGGGCATTTTCTGCTTTTCTCCGAAAATCCTCTTCCCGTTTAACATTGGGGCTTATGGGGGCAGTTGTTAGAGTTTGTGTCGGTTAGACGCAGATAATTCAAAAACCGTACATACTGCCGATAAAGTGGACACATTGTGAGAAAGAAGACAACGGTGGCTACGTTCTTGGAAAATATCACTGTTGTAGTGTGAAATCTGTGGCTAGGATCGTCATCTAAAGAAACATTTTCGGAGAGTTTTTTTCAGGCTCCCTCACTCTGCCAGTTGGTGCTGCGCGAACATTCCGCAATACACACACATTGAAAATCCTTAATTTTTCAGAATTATTTCGAAATCGCTCACGATCAATTAAGGGTCACCGTTCAAAAACTAAACATCGTAGAAAGAAAGTTCAAATACAACTCAAATAGATAAGACTTGTGCCTACATTTTAAACGTTGAATGGTGTCTCTAGGTCAAAGTATGCCAGAGCAGGAGATGTTTGAAAAACGTCGATTTTTTGCGATTTTTTTGACCCCGTCCCATTCATTCCTTATGGGAAATTTTTCGCAGTTTTTTTATTTGTATTTCGTTGAGAAAAGTAATAGCATACCGAATCAGAACGAGCCGCACGTTTTGATGTATTTTTTGTGGGTGTGCGATCAACGATGCGGGACGAGTTACGAACCGAAAAAAGGACGGGAGGAAAAAGAATAAGAAGAGGGGCGAGCAATAACAATAGTGGGCTGTGCTCACTATGGACACCTACTGAATAGCTTTGCTATAGAGGTGTCCATAGTGGGCTTGCAAGCACAGCCCACTAATTACTTACCGCACGCTGTTTTGCGTCCCTCACAAGTCCACGGGGTCTTCACTGTGAATAAACGTGAACAATGTATATTTACAGTCGGAACACAGATCAAACACACTAAGTTTTCAACATACTAACTGAACGTTATAGCAATCAAAAAACCTTTGCCCTTCCGGATTATAACACCTGACGTCAACACGTACTCTTCCCACCTTGATACCTGAGCTCATAGGCTGGTATCACCGTGACATCCAGTGTTCAAACAGTGAATAACACACATCACACTTTCAGCACATATTTGGCTTCTTCAACCATGGATAAGTAAAATATTAGCATTTCTTTATGTTGCATTTTCACGTTTTCTTGTTGTTTGTTTGTTTTTCGAGAAGGTTCAATTTCTGCCTATGATCTGGTTAGGTTTAGGCATGAAAACACTTGGTCGGGTTGGGAAAAACATCATGTTTTGGAGTGAAATACATGTTTTTCTCACCACAAAACACACCTTGAAATATTCTCCAGGTCTCCTTAAAATATCCAGTGGTTTCACAGTTACAGATGTTCAAACACAGGCTGAAACTGTGGTTGCAGGGTTGGCAGCCTCCAGCTCCCAATATGAAAGTCGGGTCATAAACATGTGAAATGATTCATAGCATATGTCATGCACACATTTTAACATATTTATTTTTTGCAGGAATGTTAACTGTTCATATTTAATCCTGCTGATAATAATAAGATAATTACTATTTTTTGCCACCAGGGCTGCTCTTCAGCAAGGGTTGCTCGTGGTGGGAAAACAGGATGTGTTGCGTGTGTGTGTGTGTGTCTCATGTTTCCTGGTGTTGCAGAGTGTTATCTGAGCCACATCTCATTTCCACAGTGAGAAGCTGATCCTGCACAGCTCTGCATCGGACACAAACTGAAGGTAAGTTAAGATATCTAATAATTATCTCATCATTTCATGTGAGGATTTCACAAATGCAAATCCAATTGCCTTTGATTTATATAATTTGTTGGTGTTTGTGGTGGTGGGATTAGTCATGGACTTTTTGTCTCAATATAAGATAATTAAAACCAGACAACATTTTCTTTCTTTCCTCTCCATACAGTAGAACAGTTTTATTGGACCGAAATTACAGATTATTCATAAATACAAGTCATCCAACCTGAACGAACAAAAATGTAATTTGTTGTGTTTGAGTGTTTCCTGATCAGAAACGCCTTCTGAGAGTTTCAGAACTATTACAGATTCATGTGACTGTTTTCTGGAGATGCGCAGCCTGTTGACGACTCAGAGTCAGGACTGCTACCGAGAGCAGATCCAAAAGGAGACGGTGACCCGTTTGGCCTGGAGGAGTCGCTATGCCAAACTTTATCCGTCCTGCTGCGATCCACAAAACAACAGCAGCACAGAGCCAACACAGCTGCCCCATCTGCCTCCTGACCCCCGGTGAGCTGCTTCATTCAGGTTAAAGGTGTTTTCACGTCCAAATCCAAATGTGTCTTCAGTATGGTCAAGATAAATCCGAGCAATGAAGGTTCAGAACAAATTTAGATTCACTTTGTCATCTAAAATGCGTCAACTGATGCCTCAAACACATGAAGAAAATAGGACAGTGGTTAATGTCTGTCCCGTTTAGTGAGCAGTGGTGTTCTGTGGTGCAGCAGAAACTGTAATCCTGCTAAAGTTTGAGCTCATTCATGAAGAATTGCATTTAAAATAAAAATACATTCATCACACAAACTATTAATGAAACGCATCTTGTCTTTATGCTCCACCCACCAGGGCGGTCCTGCCTCCTGTTTCCAAGAACCCGAGCAGCAGAGCGACCTTCCTCCTCCTCCTCCCCCTCCTCCTAAACCTCTTCTGCTCTCGTTGGAAGGAGAGGGGCGTCTCGATGTTCCCCCCGTTTTGAGGCCCGTTTCTCCACACAAGCTCTTTATCAGGATTCCTGCAATGTGCTGATAAACTTTTAACCTTTTCTAGGACCTGATTGGTTCAACGCCTTAAAAACACGCTACCATTTGGCATGCTACATTCCTGAAGCAACCTCTTTTGTAAGAGCTACTGCCTTTAATAAGCCACTTTTCTAACACAAGGCCTATACCAACACATGAACACCTAATTGACTCTTACTCTTCACTATAAAATAAGTAATTTTGTATTGACTTTGTCTTGCTTTTATAAAGCATCGTTTGTGAGATTAAAATGATCTGTTTTACTTCAATTATCAATGGCACAATTTACCCCAGTGTATTCTCTCTAATGGCACAACTTACCCTGCACCAGGGGCAAGTTGTGCCACAAAACCACTTTTTTTTGTAAAGCTATATTTCTCAAACATTTCATTTAAGATCCAAAGTGATTGTTCCCAGGGATCCACAACATCCTAAACTATATATTTTAGTTTGAGGCATTACTGTAATCCACTTGCTTTAAAGGCACTTTAAGTAAAAATTGGCAAACAGGGCACATTTGTTGTGGAATAATGTCTGAGCAGGTTAGCCTCTCTCCATCTCTTATCTCGTTAATGAAGTTAACAGCAGCTCAGCGAGAGGTTTATAACTTTTTACCAGCAGCTGATATGAATTATACCTGAAGTGCTGCCTGTAATATCACCAAACAGACAGATAAAAGGTCATTTTGAGCAGCTACAGTAGTTTATATGCTCATTATGCAGCCTCATTGTCGTCTGCACAGAATGCTTTCTGTGTGTTTGTCTCAGTTCTGGTTTAATGTGTTGTTTAAGTCACTTCACTGATTCCCTGTGTGTCAAAAGATAGACTTTAAAATCCTATTACTGGTCTATAAAGAACTTAATGTTCTCAGGACTGAACACATCTGGTTTACTTTTATGGGGGATTGGGAGGGTTATTTAAAATGTTTGTTCTGATACAGTTACTTATTTAAAAAGTAATCAGTAACAGAATCAAGGTAAAACTGTCAGCTCATCTAAACCAGAGAAGACCAGATTTTTTTCATCTGTAGCTTATTATATTAGCTTTTTTCCGTTCTGTCTTTCAGATGCTGTTTTAACAGGTGATTTTAGGATAATACTGTGATTTGATATTTTATATGAATGTTTTGAATTTTAGTTGTATTTGTATAAAATAGAGGAAGCAGTCAAATTTAACTTTTTTAAAAAAAGGTGTGTCCTACACGGCCTGTGTGGTGATACAACTCAGCATTAGTTTAGAGTCACTGGGTCACATGACATGGAAGCTTTTGAAAAAAAGCCATTATAAAAATATTTTTGCTAAATAAATATATAACACATTAGCAATCAAAATAAGTGTACTACATGAGATCAGTTTAGTATTTTTTGATTCATAATTTTCACTAAAATCATCACGTCAGCATGACGAAACATTGATTTACATATAAACAATCAATCAATCAACAGTCCCCAAGTCAGCCTCCAGTGCGAGGTTCTGGAGGGCAGCTAACTGTCCTCCTGCTGCCAACACTGGGTGAAACTGAGGAAGAGACGCCAGTAGGTGTCTCCAGAGTGAATGTCTGTCCAATATCCATCCTGAAACTAACTTCACCTCGGTCACAGTAGGTGGTGGTAATGCACCCTAATGCTGACCACCACCCAAAGTCCAGCTGCATAGAGACCCAAAGTCACCCCCCACTCTCCAGTTTCCATAATGGAATCTTGTTTTGGACAATCTATGGAAGTGAAATGAGAAAAACAAATAATCCAGTAGCTCTATAATGTTTAAGTTATGATCGTGTGAAAACACCCTTAAACAGCCAGCTGTTATAAAGATTCATCATCACACAAATTTCTAGATTTTTCTTCATCTTAATTTCAGATAGCTGGGAAGATACCGATCCAACTTACATAATGCAGCAATCAGGACCGAGCTGGCTTCAGGTCCCTTATTCTGCACTGTGTCGATCAATGCTCGTGCTCTTTCCTGTATGACCGGTTTTGTTTTGACAAACTGCATTTCTTCATAACTTATAACATCTGGATAAAGTTTATCCAGAAGCTGGTTCAGAAGAGGTTCAGACACTCGCTGTACAAAATCCGCCCTTATAGAGATCAGCTTCTTGTCTGCCGGCACATTGTCCTCTGCTGGGACCAAATCCTCTGCCGGCACATTGTCCTCTGCTGGGACCAAATCCTCTGCTGGGACATTCATCTGTGGAGTTCTCCTTCTTGAATCTGGAAGATATCAAGGATAAAGATTTTGATAACCAACCATCAGATTAAGGAGAAGAGAGCAACTCAGAGTCGAGCCAAATCCAGTATCAAATAAAAGGTATTTAAATCCGCTAGATTAAGATTTTTATTTGGATCAGCATCATTATCATTGTACGCCTCTGCACAGCAGTCAAGTTGCTGTTCCTGAGCTATGGAATTAAATGTTGGCCAATGAAGTTTTAAAGTTAGGGTTGGCACAATTTCCAAATACCAACATGCTAGCATGACAGCAGGGAATACTAACAATAACCATGTTTGCTGTTTATGCTCATGATAATGTTAGGAGTTTTCTTACATGGGAATGAGACATGAGGTAGTTGGATAAAGATTAGCAATTACCGCAGTGCGCCTGGTGTTCAGCAACACACACCCACAGCAGTGACCCTTAAGTGTCATGCCATGTAGCCTTTTCAGACATAGGTACATTTGTGGTGGCTATTTTGCTTGTGTCTGTATGGTTGCAGCATTTAACAGAGTTATTCATTCATGTATTTATTTGACCAGAAAAAAAGCTAAGAGAGCTTGTTGAATGTAGCCAAATTGCCACTCACACATATTTCCACCCTGGCCATTGAGAACTATGGGCTGTAGTGAGACAATGCGTGTGCATGTGTCCTGGAGGAGTGGCTCTGGAGGGAGGAGGTTGGATTTTTGTGTTGGATACTTTTAAAATGTAGTTTGCCTTTGCTGGTTTCTTACCAACACCAGCTTTATTATAACAGCTTAAGTTTCTTTAAGATATTCCATCAGGATTTTACTCACATCCTTCATCCTTCATCCTGTCAGATGAAGCCCTGCTTTCTCTGGCATCCACCCTGTAAGAATAAACACAAACGTCAAAATAAATTTAAAAAATAATAAATTAGTCAGCAGCCTTGTCTTCGCCACACAAAACACTAATTCAACACAAACATGGTCACCACACTGTCATCTCTGTAAGAGATCGGGTAGATTTTCTAATCCAACTTTGAGTATATTCCATATGCTAAGTCTCTAGCATTGCCATGGTTCTAAATCTCAAAATCAGTATGCCAATGCTTGCCAAAAATCTGATTTGTTACAGGTTAAGACTTACTGTGCCAAAGAGACTAGAGCTGCTCCTCTGCTGGTTTAAATGACTAAAAACTCCCAAAGTCATAACTTATGGGATTTCACATATTAGAGGTGAAAGCAATAAGAAGTTCTTCTACGCATGCACAAATGTGATCCCCCAACCCATATTTACAGGTAATTATCACAAAAACTTTGAAAATGGTATTCAGAGCTGCCATAGCACCGTCACAGTAAACAGGGAGTGATCCTAATAAAGACCGCACACATTACGTTCTGTCTAAAAAGGCACCTTTCATCCATTTTAAGAGCAATAGAAGACTGCTCCCAAACAGACTGGCTCCTCTGGAGGAACCTGTGCCAGAGCACAGATATAGTAGAAAAAAACTTTTTTAAAATGCAGCTCATAAATACATTAATATTTACGCCCCAAACATTAGCCTAATAAAATTAAGGTACATTTATGATTCAGTTTTCTTTGATTATCCGTGAGGTCTGTGTCCTCCAACTATAACCAGACTAAGAGGCTGCAGTCATGCTCGCAGTTCTGTAAGATAAGGCTCGGCTAATTGAGGGAGCATTAATGAATCTGAACAGTGACAAGCACTGTCCACCTCTATGAATATTTGGGGTGTCACGATCCTTCAAATCCCCAATTTGATTTGAAGTTTGGTTTTGAGGTTGGATTCAATTTGATTTAAACATTTTTGTAAAGAACAGATCACTGCTCGCCTTTCTATACACAGGAGAAGTGTCTAGAAGTGCAGCTGCAGGCAAACACAAAGCTAGCTTTTTCATCTTTAAATGCATTAGTCCTCATTATCTGCGCAAAATAATTTTAAGCATCTGTTCTTTAAAGATAGATCATCTACATGAGAAAGATGACTGTGAACTGACCTCAGGGTCTCCAGTCCACATTTTGGACTCCCTACAAAATCACACAGCAGCTTCACTCCTGAATCCTGCAGCTTGTTTTTTCTGAGGTCCAGCTCTCTCAGGTGGAAGGGGTTGAATTTCAGAGCTGAGGCCAGAGAAGCACAGCTGATCTCTGACAAACCACAGCGACTCAATCTGAATAGAGGAAAAAATACATTAAAAGAAACTTCTGTACAATTTCAACCTGCATATTTCGCTTCAATGTGGCCACTGTTAGTCAAAATGATTCATCTCTTTTTGCATTTTCCTCTTCTGCTGTAGACAATCGGGGAAACAAGAAGAAAAAAAAATATGTCAGGAAGCTTTTGTAGGGAAAATTATAGTTGAATATAAGGAAAATATTAATATGGCTGTAAAAAAAAGTTATTACAACAGCCACATTAATCATTCTTTGACTAATATAATTTCCTAGCAGGCATAACAAAACCAAGTAAACATGTTCCCTTGGTTATCAGTCAAGGGAGGATCTATAACACATTAACTTTGGGGAAATATTTGAATCGATTTGGATAAACCGCCTTGCATTTAGGAACTGAATGTAGAAAATTAGGGCACCATCTTTTAAGAGAAACATTTTTTTCTATTCTACTGACAAAAGGAAACAGCAACAACTACCCAGTACAACACTAATGGTGTTGACAAGACAATAGAGCCCGACCAGTCGAACAGTATTGGCATATACGTTAGCCAATATGACAACTTTTGTTGACAGAACATAATGCAGCAAAGGATTTTGGGGATAATTTATAATTGTTAAATTCCCAGTGAAGTTTATTGTTTCAGTGCATTTGGACCATAAAGTTTATTGTTAAACTGTAGAATATGTGGGCTCTGTTACATACGTTACATCTTTGTTACAAGTGTTTGATTATCATGTGACTTCATGTCACTATTCTGTGAATAAAAGAATCACAATATATCAATGAAACTACAAGATGGAATTTTGGACCAGTGTAACCAGGTTGAGATTAAAATGCATGCTGAGTTCAGCAACATCAGAGATCACTGAGTGGAGAAAATGTTTAATATCAAACTGTGCATGGCATAATCCTCCACTGGTTTGTTTACTTGAATGAGGCTGTTAGCCATAATTACCTTTTCAGGCAACTTCTTTCTGTGTTTACTTTCGGCATTCATCAGTTACATTCATTAGTTTAAAGGTCATATTGATAATATTTTCATGTAGACAAATCATTACATCTACAGAGCTTAACAACATAATTATGATTGTGAATCAATAACTTTAAAAAGGTTTTTTCAGGTCCAAAATGATTGTTTTGTTTATCTCTGTAAGAATTCTGAGACTTGGTTCCAGCTTCTAACAAGGTTTGTGAGCCAATAGTTTGAAGCCATTAGCATCACGTGGTATCTATGTTTTGACATCATCAACAGTCTTGGTAGTCAGTTTGTGGAATTTTTTTTTAAGAATGGCTGAGGTCTATAGTATGCACCCAACAACAGCAGTGTTACAACAGCAGTGTTATAACAGCGCTCAGAGCTTACCCTGGTAAACCTTGTGTAAGAGCTGTTTAAGGTTATTATGGGCATGTTCTAATGTTTTGTTAAGATATATCACGTAGTATTACTTTGGACAGTTCATTAGATTCACAGGGTTGTGGAGGGGGCATGGGTGACACGAAGGGGCAGCACAGGTTAAAAGAGGGCGTGAACACTTCTCACCAGAACTGGAACAAAGGCTACAACTCACAGAACTGGATATCTGGTACGTTCATCACTCTTCACAACCACCTCAACAAATAAAAAACTTAAATACAACCATGTTGGTTCTGTGTAAAAACACGCATAATCTACCTGTGTATTAATGTTGTTGCAAAGTGCAAAGAAAAGTGTTGACAATTAGCAAATACAACAGGTGGCGAGCGCAAAGTTAGTACGAACAATTGAGCTACAGTGTACATATGGGAATAACGCAGGTTATACTGTACTGGAATTTTTCTTTAGGTACTTTGCTGTGATAAAGCTTTCACTGAGTCATAAGATTTAACATGTAACAGTGAATGGGTTAAATTAGTAATGTTTAGTTCGAGAGAGATTTTGAGAATTCATTACTAGCATTCATATAATAAGTTATACCTCAGAGTCTCCAGTCTACAGAGTGGACTCCTCAGAAAATCACACAGATGCTTCACTCCTGAATCCTGCAGGTTGTTGTTGCTCAGCACCAGCACTTTCAGATAGGAGGGGTTTGAGGTCAGAGCTGAGCCCAGAGATTCACACCCGCTCTGTGTTATTTCACACTCACTGAGTCTGTAAGATAAATATTATGTCAGACATATGTTAGAGAAAAAATGCTGCCCACATTAAAAAATAAAATACATCTTTTCAGATTAAAGACACACAATATAAAGTCACACACAAAGGGACTGACCTCAGACTCGCCAGTCTACAGAGTGGACTCCTCAGAAAATCACACAGATGCTTCACTCCTGAATCACGCAGCTTGTTGCTGCTCAGCTCCAGCACTTTCAGATAGGAGGGGTTTGAGGTCAGAGCTGAGCCCAGAGATTCACACCCGCTCTGTGTTATTTCACACTCACTGAGTCTGTAAGATAAATATTATGTCAGACATATGTTAGAGAAAAAATGCTGCCCACATTAAAAAATAAAATACATCTTTTCAGATTAAAGACACACAATATAAAGTCACACACAAAGGGACTGACCTCAGACTCGCCAGTCTACAGAGTGGACTCCTCAGAAAATCACACAGATGCTTCACTCCTGAATCACGCAGCTTGTTGCTGCTCAGCTCCAGCACTTTCAGATAGGAGGGGTTTGAGGTCAGAGCTGAGCCCAGAGATGCACATCCCCCCTTTGTTATTTCACACTCATTGAGTCTGTAAGATAAATATTATGTCAGCCATATGTTCAAGAAAACTGTCACATAAAAACATAATCTTTCTTCAAGACCTTAAAGATACACACACTATAAGAAAATATAAACGATATCTTTACCTTAGCAACTCTTAGTTGTACAATGTGCAATCTTTACCCATACAGCAAACTCTCACTTGGATTTTGTTTTTGGCTTCGTTAGCTCCAGGAGGTGATACCGAAGTTTAACAATTTCAAGCCAGTGCAAGATGTTTCTTGCACGTAATCCTTAGAATTCAGTGAGGAAAGTTTAATATAGCATAAGATAATTGTGTAAAAA
>JBBNBP010001240.1:0-19821 GCA_039737535.1 Lagodon rhomboides | reverse complement strand
TAGGCCTGCACGATATGAGCAAAATGTGCGATGTGCGATGACACCCTTCAATATTGCGATGACGATATGACTTGCGATAAATAAGAAAATATTTAAGTTTGCATACAGGACTGTGTCTTTCAGATTTTTCTGCATTAATAGATTCCCTGCTTTGAGGTACTCTTAAACACTTAATAGCTGATGACAATTAAATTAAAAAAATAGAAAAAATATTTTTAAGCATGCTTTTATTGAACAAAACCCTTATAACATTAATTTACACATGTTACTGTTGGTGCAGTGATGGTCGCGTTACTTGACTGCTGCTCGACGTTTGCGCTCGAGACTGACTGGCCTTAAATTGCTCGTGCAGCTCTTTATGGTGGTGCAGCAGGTGGTGACGGAGGTTGGTGGTGTTACCTCTGGACGTTGCTACAACTGTTCTGCAGGTCCTGCACAGTACCTGGGTCTGTAAATTGTCTTCTGGCTTAAGTCCAAAGTATCTCCAAACCGCGGAGCTGCTATTTCTTTTTGCCACAAGCGTTTCGTCGGCATTTTCACCGCTCTGCTCTCCTGCCTCCGACATCCTGTTTACTCTGGCTACTAATTTTCACGCAGGAACGTGAGCAGAGCTGGGCGTCATCTGATTGGCTAAACGGTGTGCATGCATTGCACATGTGTCAAGGGCCGCATCTGATTGGCCAAATGTCAGCACGCTGAGTGTGAAAGCATGGCGGATGTAAACAAAACTTATCGCACTTCAGACTAGCTTCTGCGATGGGTTTATCGCGCACGTTCACATCGCGATGACAATGAAAATACGATTAATCGTGCAGGCCTAATTCATATACATTTTTTTTCACTTCTGCTTTCCTTCTATAGTAAATTAAAAAGTAGCCAGCCATGACCTAAGCATGTGTAAAAAGTAGCCATGAATTGTCTTTGGCAATGATTGGAGTATGTACAACTGCAAAACAAGACAGTTGTCTGTAGCAATCCCTCCCTCCATCATTCTGGTTGTACAACGGGACCACCAGGGCATCCAGAGGGGTGTGACATGGGAGGACAGCTAAGAACACACACTGCCGTGGACCCTCCAATCTCCCTGACTCTTGTTGTCCTGCAGACAAACAGCGCCACAAAAATCTCTGTCAGCGTAAATGACTGTATATTTCCTAATTGTATGTTCAGTGGTTGTCAGGTGATAATGGTTTTGTGGTGGTGGAGCAGCGGCAGGGCAGACCATGCAGCAGCCCGCCTTTTTGAGCAGTATGATTGCCCCCTCTGCTGGTCAAGGATTGTGCGTTAAGGCTGGCAGAGTCGTGGGAAAGCTTTTTGTGTCATTCTCTAAATCTGCCAAAACACTTTTTTTCAAATACTTGTTTCATTTCACCAATTTTTACACAATCTCTCCATCTGCAGACTTTCTGGCTGTGAATTGTCAAGGATACATTGCAACACTGTTGCCTGGGCTTTAAAGTCAAACCCGTCTCACCTAAGAGAGCTTGACCTGAGTATCAATTATCTTGGAAACTCAGGAGTGAAGCTGCTATCTGACGGTCTGAAGAGTCCACACTGTAGACTGGAGACTCTGAGGTCAGTCCCTTTGTGTGTTACTTTATATTGTGTGTCTTTAATCTGAAAAGATGTATTTTATGTTTTAATGTGAGCAGCATTTTTTCTCTAACATATGGATGACATAATATTTATCTTACAGACTCAATGAGTGTGAAATAACAAAGAGGGGATGTGCATCTCTGGGCTCAGCTCTGACCTCAAACCCCTCCTATCTGAAAGTGCTGGTGCTGAGCAACAACAACCTGCAGGATTCAGGAGTGAAGCATCTGTGTGGTTTTCTGAGGAGTCCACACTGTAGACTGGAGACTCTGAGGTCAGTCCCTTTGTGTGTTACTTTATATTGTGTGTCTTTAATCTGAAAAGATGTATTTTATGTTTTAATGTGAGCAGCATTTTTTCTCTAACATATGGCTGGCATAATATTTATCTTACAGACTCAATAAGTGTGAAATAACACAGAGTGGGTGTGCATTTCTGGGCTCAGCTCTGACCTCAAACCCCTCCTATCTGAAAGTGCTGGTGCTGAGCAACAACAACCTGCAGGATTCAGGAGTGAAGCAGCTGTGTGGTTTTCTGAGGAGTCCACACTGTAGACTGGAGACTCTGAGGTCAATCCCTTTGTGTGTTACTTTATATTGTGTGTCTTTAATCTGAAAAGATGTATTTTATGTTTTAATGTGAGCAGCATTTTTTCTCTAACATATGGCTGACATAATATTTATCTTACAGACTCAAGCACTGTGAAATAACAAAGAGGGGATGTGCATCTCTGGGCTCAGCGCCGACCTCAAACCCCTCCTATCTGAAAGTGCTGGAGCTGAGCAACAACAACCTGCAGGATTCAGGAGTGAAGCAGCTGTGTGGTTTTCTGAGGAGTCCACACTGTAGACTGGAGACTCTGAGGTAGAAAATTATTATTATATTTGAATGCCAGTATTGAGTTCTCAAAATCTCTATCCAACTAAACATTACAAATTTAATCCATTCACCATTACATGTTAAATCTTATGACTCAGTGAAAGCTTTATCACAGCAAAGTACCTAAAGAAAAATTCCAGTACATTATAACCTGTGTTATTCCCATATGTGTCCATTGCAGCTCAATTGTTCGTACTAACTTTGCACTCGCCACCTCTGTTGTAATGGCGAATTGTCAACACTTTTCTTTGCACTTTGCAACAACATTAATACACAGGTAGATTAGGTGTGTTTTTACGCAGACCAAACATGGTTGTATTTAAGTTTTTTTATTTATTTAGGTGGTTTTGAAGAGTGATGAACATACCAGATATCCAGTTCTGTGAGTTGTAGCCTTTGTTCCAGGTCTGGTGAGAAGTGTTGATACACCTCAACCTAATGCCCCTTCCACAACCCTGTGAATCTAATGAACTGTCCAAAATAATACTACGTGATATACCTTAACAAAACATTAGAACATGCCCATAATAACCTTAAACACCTCTTACACAAGGTTTATCAGGGTAAGTGCTGTTCTAACACTGCTGTTGTTGGGCGCATATTATAGACCTCAGTCATTCTTAAAAGAAATTCCACAAACTGACTACCAAGACTGTTGATGATGTCAAAACACAGATAACACGTGATGCTAATGGTTTCAAACTATTGGCTCACAAACCTTGTTAGCAGCTGGAACCAAGTGTTAGAATTCTTACAGAGATTAACATAACATCATTTTGGACCTGAAAAAACCTTTTTAATGTTATTGATTCACAATCATAATTATGTTTTTAACCTCTGTAGATGTAATGATTTCTCTACATGAAAATATTACCAATATGACCTTTAACTAATTAATGTAACTTAAGAATGCTGACAGTAAACACAGAAAGAAGCTGCCTGAAAAGGGTAAAACCAGTGGAGGATGATGCCGTGCACAGTTTGATATTAAAACTTTTCTCCATTCAGTGATTTCTGATGTTGCTGAACTCAGCATGCATTTAAATCTCAACCTGGTTACACTGGTCCAAAATTCCATCTTGCAGTTTCATTGATATATCGTGATTTTTCTTTTATTCACAGAATATTTACATGAAGTCACATGATAATCAAACACTTGTAACAAAGATGTAACATATGTAACAGAGCCCTCATATTCTACAGTTTAACAATAAACTTTATGGTTCAAATGCACTGAAACAATAAACTTCACTGGGAATTTTACAATTATAAATTATCCCCCAAATCCTTTGCTGCATTATATTCTTTCAACAAAAGTTGTCATATTGGCTGACGTATATGCCAATACTGTTAGATTGGTCGGGCTCTATTGTCTTGTTAACACCATTAGTGTTTTCCTCTATTCAGAGAGCTGGACCTCAGTAAAAACGAGCTGCAGGATTCAGGAGTGAAGATGCTGTGTGATTTTGTAGAGAGTCCAAAATGTAGACTGGAGTCCCTAAGGTCAGTTCACAGTCATCTTTCTCATGTAGATGATCTATCTTGAAAGAACAGATGCTTAAAATTATTTTGCGCAGATAGATAATGTCAACTAATGCATTTAAAGATGAAAAGGCTAGCTTCGTGTTTGCCTGCAGCTGCACTTCTAGACACTTCTCCTGTGTATAGAAAAACGAGCAGTGATCTGTTCCTTACAAAAATGTTTAAATCAAATTGAATCACGACCTCAAAACCAAACGTCACATCAAATTGGGGATTTGAAGAATCGTGATACCCCAAATATTCATACAGGTGTACAGTGTATAAGAAAAAATTATTAGTTATCCTCGTCATTGCTCAGATTCATTAATGCTCCCTCCCTCAAATTGTAATCCTGATTACAGCCTCACAGAACTGCAAGCATGACTGCAGCCTCTTAGTCTGGTTATAGTTGGAGGACACAGACCTCACGGATAATCAAAGAAAACCGGATCATGGGATCACTGGGATGACAGGTGCCTTTTAGACAGAATGCGATTTGTGCGGCCTTTATTAGGATCACTCCCTGTTTACTGTGACAGTGCTATGGCTGCTCTGAATGCCATTTTCAAAGCTTTTGTGACAATTACCTGTAAATATATGAAGCTTTTACAGGGGCTAGGGTGGGTTGGGGGATCGCATTTGTGTATCCGTAGAAGAACTTCATTTTGCTTTCACCTCTACAATGTGAAATCCCATAAATTATGAGTTTGGGAGTTTTTAGTCATTTAAACCAGCAGAGGAGCAGCTCTTGTCTCTTTGGCACAGTAAGTCTTAACATGTAGCAATTCAGATTTTTGGCGAGCATTGGCATATTGACTTTAACATGTAGTACCATGGCAATGCTAGAGACTTTGAAGCATATGGAATATACTCAAAGTTGAAGATGACAGTGTGGTGACCATGTTTGTGTTGAATTACCAGTGTTTCATGTGGCGAAGACGAGGCTGTTGACTAATTTATTATTTTTAAAATTTATTTTGACTATCTGTGTTTGTGTTTATTCTTACAGGGTGGATGCCAGAGAAAGCAGGGCTTCATCTGACAGGATGAAGGATGAAGGATGTGAGTAAAATCCTGATGGAATATCTTGAAGAAACTTAAGCTGTTATAATAAATCCAAACATCCAAACATTTAATTCGATATGAAGAGTGTTTGATTTATTGATGCTGTCAGGATGTTAAGAATTTTTCTACATGTATAACAAAATGAAGTTAAAATAACTTACCAACCCGAACATTAAAACTTAACTTAATTTATCTTAAATTGAACTGTAAGATTGGAAGGCACTTAAAGTCACTGGTCAATCCTATTGGCAACAATAGATCTTTTGCTTTGTTCTGTTGTGAAATATTGGAAAATGATGATGTCTTCATGCTATGGACTTGGTTTAGACTTAAGCCTGACTGGGCTTGGCTTTTACTGAATTTCTTTCAACATCTAGAAAGACATGCTACAAAGGGCCCTGGCCAGTCTTGAACTGTGGATTTGGCTGTTACAAGTTTATGAATGTTGGGTCACCAGGATTTCTGAAAGTTTGACATCTTCCATGTTTTCAACATAAAAAAACAAAACTTGCTCCCGCACTCACTTGAAGCTCTTTTTATTGAATCAACGTTTCAATCGTAAGACCTTCATCAGGACCCAGTCTTCTTCCAATCTTCCATGTTTTCCACACAGCAAGTTCGTCCACATCAGAGACAAACATGGATGTGTCTGAGGACATCAGAGAGGAGAGTGAGGATGAAGAGGATCAGTCGTGTCCTGATGATCCAGAAAGGTTGAACCAGCAGCATCAGCTTCTGTGTGGAGATATACTGAATACAAATGTCAGTTTCCCTATTTTTTTATACATCTGACTCCGACTAATCAAACTAAGCTTCCCTCTATGTATTCTAATTGATTAGTCCAGTCTAATTAACTAATGTTTTGACCTCTTTAATTTTAGGACAAGCAGAATTTCAAACCTGAACTGCTGACTGAGTCTGGAAAGGCATCATACAGGTAACCAAAACATGAATACTTAGACATAGTCAACTCCTGTCAGTGATTACAGTTCTACTTATACTTGACTTTGTTAGGTGGTTACAAAAATGGACCTAAATGCACAAGCAGACAAGAACGTGAACAAAAAGCAAGCTTTAATTAACCAAAGGCCAAAATCCTTATCCAAGAAAACAAAATGCCAAAAGCGAGGAGCAAACACAAAAACAGAATGAAGTACAAACCAAAAGCAAAGTGCAAAAAAACAAAACAAAGTACAAACCTGGAAAAACACCATGGGAAGATGGGACACAAAGACACAGGAGCAGGCACAAGGAAACAAAACAGAAGAACTGACAAAGACCTGTAAAATGAATTTGATATTGTTATGATTTTAGTATACAGTTATAAAAAAGCTAGAGTGAAAGCACAAGTAAGTGATGATGTCTATGTCATTCATTAAAGGAAAAAAGTGAAAATTTGTAGCCATTCGAGTATCGATTTGAGTTTATGAGGATTGATTTAATACTTCACAATGTCCCTCTGGTTGTGTCACACTCAGACATAGGTAGCAGAGAGGAGAGAAGGAAAGGTACACCAAAACTTTGACGAGATTCTCAGCACAGTTTTAATTACATTATATTTTTAAGTACAAACACTTAGATACTAGTGGCGTATAGCCTTCCAACCAGATCTTTTTTTAAAAAAAATCTGTTTATTAGCATGTTTTAGTTAAGCACATTGCTAGCCCTGTAATAATAGAGAAGGTTAGGCATGGACATCCCTCCCGACGTTTTGGGTCTTTGTAAAAAAGGTCTTACTAATCTAAGGCTGCCTGCCATCCCAGATGAAATTAGAAAATATCCTATCAAGAGAACTATACTTCTTTTTGGAAATGAATACAGGGATATTCTGGAAATTAAAAGAGAGAAATTAAGTTTATGTAATAGCTGAAAAGAGCGAGGGACAGTACTAAGTCAATAAGGCATACCTGTCTCGTTTCATGGTACAAAGGGATGTAGTTTGATTGAACCTCATTTGCTCAAACCGAGGCTAAGGTGCCGCTGTAAAGTAATTTGACCCAGGAAATAAAAGTGGATCTTGAAAGGGTATCGAAAAGGCCCCATTCCACCCGATCAAAAGCCTTTTCTGCGTCTTAGGCTACAATAATTTCAGGTGAACAAAACTCTGACAGGGTGTACATTATGTCAAGGAGCCTACGGGTGTTCGAGAAGGAGTGTCGTACCTGAATAAATCCTGTTTGATCGGGTGAAATGAGGGCTGGGAGAACCCTTTCAAGGCGCTTGAAGTGGTCTGTATTTTAGTTATTTGACGTGACACGTATGACTGTCGTGCCTGGTGAGCCAAAAGTCTGCCCGCTTTGTCCCCAAATGGCCCTTAAAAGCAGGTGCTCGGCCTTAGCAGTTGAGGCAAGATCAAACTCAGTCTGAAGACGAATCCTCTTCTGATAGAGTTCTGGAGAAGGTGAAGTTACATACTGTAAATTTAACTGGGCTATATGATCACTGAGTTCCTTTAATTTAGAGATATTCTCTTTTTTACTGTGCGAGGTGAAACTAAAAATTTGGCCATGCAAGAAGGCTTTAAAGGTCCCCCAAAGAGTACTGTGAGAGATATCTGGTGTAACATTTGTTTTAATAAAGAACTTTATCTGAGTGCTCACAAATTTAGTAAACTTAGAGTCTGAGAGTAAAAGAGAGTTCAAGCGCCATGCTCTGCATGCAGCGGATTGCTCAGGGAAAGACAATTCGAAAGAAAGTGGAGCGTGATCGGAGACGACAATGCTAAGATATGTGATGCGATCAGTAGCAGGAATAAGCCGAGTATCGAGCAGAAAAAAAACGCTTTTCCGGTTGGGAAATTAAACCTTTAGGGTTCAAACAACCCATATTGTTCTATGTAGTTATGAATGACTTTGACTGTCTTGGATAGCGGTCCAGGTTTGCCAGTGTAGCGGTCTAGCTCAGGACTGAGGACGCAATTAAAGTCCCCACCAATAATTAAATTATGAACATCAACGTCGGGCATGACTGAAACAAATGATTTAATAAAAGCATCATCATCCCAGTTAGGAGCGTATATGTTTGCTAAGATTACAGGCTTATTTAGGAGTTTACCAGTGACTATCACATATCTACCGCTTGGGTCAGCCACTATTTTCTCAGCTGCAAATAAAATATCTTTGTGAATATGTATCGCTGTACCTCTGGCCTTAGAATTAAATCTCGAGTGAAAAACCTCCCCAACCCAGCTTCTACGGATTCTATTAACATCAGCGTTGCGAAAGTGTGTTTCCTGTAGAAACGCTATGCCCACGTGCAGCTGAGAGAGGTGAGCCAGTACTCTATTCCTTTTAAATGGGTGGTTTAAGCCCTTTACATTCCAAGAGATCAAATTGAGCTTTCTATTCCTAACCCCAGTCATTGGCGGGAATGGTACAACCATCAGTATAAGTTAAATGCAGGAAAGGACAGGCAATTTGTTCAATAAGAGATCGATGCAGGTGAGTGTAGCTGGTATTATTATGGTGCAAAACAACAAAACATGAAAAGAAAGGAAAAAAAACACAAACGAGAGGCTACGTCCTTCATATTGTTGAGCATAACCTTCAAATCTTCATGGGTGAGTTGTAAGTTAGGGCTGGTGTTAGCCCTAGCTTCTGTAGCCTTGCCAGAGTGGCTATCGCTAGCTGCTCTCGTGCCAGGCTTTCCGCTCATATGAAGTCCTGCTGTTTACCAAGTTTTACAACAAAGTCTTACACACAAGAAATGTGTGTGTGGTTCGGCTAACTTGATGATCTAAGTAAGTACATTTCGAAATAGGTGAGGAGCACAGGAGTTTGCGTCTTCACTCCGCCATGACACCCGTCTCCCTCCATCCAAACAGATCTTTTGATGACAGACTGGCCTTTTGTTAACAGCTCCTCTCTGCCCTACAGGTTCAGGTGTCCTGGTCCAGGTGTGTTCCAGTGTGAATTGACTGGCCTGGTGTTTGTTATGGCTCAGGAGGCGAACCTGCTGTACAGGACTGTCCAATGGGATGAGAGCCTCCTCAATTCAGCTGGCAAGATGGCTGCAGGGCTGCTGTTCGATATCAAGTGTTCAGAGGATGCTGCTGTCTGTCAGCTCCACCTGCCTCACTGTGAAGTTATGGATGGTAAGAACACTATTGTGCTGTGTTAATGGTTTTGTCAGAGCCATCTTAAGTCCTTTTACTGCCCCCTACAGGCTGCAGCGCTCATTACAGCCACAGTCTGATCATAGAGCATCCTGATGATTTAAGAGGTTGAACAACAGTGGGGCTGAAAATGTAAAGTCTGTCCTTAGGGGGCGCTAGATTTAAAGGGTCATGTCATCGACTAAATGTGATTGTAGTTGGTACATTTCAGGAAATATGACTATAAGTTATTATTATTATTATTATTATTATTATTATTATTATTATTATTATTATTATTATATAGATTGTTGTAATTATCTTGTATATTCATTAAATGTTTTGCATGGTGGCACTAGAGAAAAGGCTGTGGGATCCCCTGGGGCCATTAATGATCTCAGGACATTATAGCATTTGGCACAGAAGTTGTGTATGTTTTATTGTGATACAATAATGAAACAATTATTTGATTATTCTTTCAACTGAAAATGATTAATTTTGATCAATGAGAATTCTTTAAAGTTACTACTGGGTTTTTTTTTCTAAGCACAACAATTTGTCCTCCCCTCCCCCTGTAGGAGCAAGGGAACAGTCCCTCAGCTGCCTCTCATCCACCATGTTCAATAAATTGCTGAATGAATGTGTTTTTGCAATGGCTCCATCTGTGGAAATGTTCAAGGCCCAACTGTTTTGTGCTTTTATGTAAAAGTGAACTTTTTTTTTTCACAAATCACTTGGACTAGGACCTGGGCAAAAATAGAATCCTACAATGACAAGAAAATCAGTGTGCTGGAAAAGTCAGTAAAATTAGGACTGAAATTGTAATGAGGTTGTTATGAGTGAAATCAAAGTTCACAGCTCTGTGTTTTCACAGCTCCGCTGCCTGAAGGTCTGCTGTCTGTCATCCACATCACTGGTGATGAAATGAACTTCCTGGAGCCACTGGAGATCACAGACACTCATGTGGTTGTCACAGTCTCTCACTTCAGTCTCCTTGGCTTAGTGAAGGATTTTATAAACTGGTCACTAAACAAAATGAGAGAAGTTAAAAGCAAAGTCCTGCTGTTTCTTGGACGACCAAACCCAGAATCACAGAGGCGAAAACTCAAGGTGTTTCTCCTGCCGAGGAACATCCATCGGGACGAGGTAAAGCTCCATGTTACAGCTGTCAATCCAAACTGTCTCAGTTTTTTACAGTACCACAAGTGTCACATTGGATTAGGTAGACTAGACATTACAGTGGTGTAATGCCAGCCCCAGCTGTCGTTATCAATAACGCTGTGCTGATATTCCATCAGTTTCATGATTTTTGTTCAGTTATCCAGTAAAGTGCGCCGAGTAAAAAACAAACAAACCATGTCCTGCTTCTCCTAGATCTTTGAACAGCTTCTGCACTTAAAGTGAGTTGTTGTACTGTCATGATGTAATTTTCCCTTTGTTAAAATGTTCTGATGTCTCTTCAGGTGAGCAAACAGCAGCGATATTCAGAGAACATCCAGGTTCCTTCAAAATGTAAATTCATCGAAGATCAAAGGTACACTCTTCACTGTCCTCAGGCCATTAAAATACAGCCTAAGGTGAGGATTTGTTAGTGCTGCAGCATGTTGACACGATTCATTTGACTTTAAACTCTATAAAGATTCTGACACTTTGGTTTTCAGAGTGCAGATTTCGACATGGAGTTTGGACCAAATTACTTCCCAACATTTGAGGTCCGCTTGCCTACAGCCACAGAAGAAGTGACTTTAACGGTTAAAGATCATGGACAGTTGATGGTCTGGGAGCATGAAGTTGATCTCAACGGTAAGACTTCATCCACCTGTAATTAATTTGTTGTGCCTTTATTCTTACTCTGCCTCAGATTTTTCTTCAGTCTGCATTCATCCTGATCACCGGCGATAGCTGTGGCTGGAGGGATTTTTTTTTTTTTGGTTCTCTGTTTGTCTGTCTGTCCAGTTCTTGTAAACACGATATCACAAGAACACCATGAGGCAGTTTCTTCACATTTGGCACAACCATCCACTTTGACTCAGGATGAACTGATTAGATTGTGGTGGTCAAAGTTTTTACACAACTTTTTACACAAATAGATATATAATGGAATAAAACAAAAAAGTTAAGGCATTTTATATCCC
Organism: Lagodon rhomboides; assembly: GCA_039737535.1. NCBI lineage: Eukaryota > Metazoa > Chordata > Actinopteri > Spariformes > Sparidae > Lagodon > Lagodon rhomboides. The sequence continues at coordinate 8,532 of JBBNBP010001240.1, read as the reverse complement.
ATAGTTCAACTTCACTATGAGGTCATGATGTTTTGCAACTTGATTGTTGTGCAGAGGCGTACAATGATAAATAATGCTGATCCAAATAAAAATCTTGATATAGCGGATTTAAATACCTTTTATTTGATACTGTATTGGGCCTCTTCTCCTTAATCTGATTGTTGGTTATCAAAATGTTTATCCTTGATATCTTCCAGATTCAGGCAGGAGAACTCCACAGATGAATGGCCCAGCAGAGGACAATGTGCTAGCAGACAAGAAGCTGAGATCTGTTAGGATGCAGTTTGTAGAGCGAGTGTCTGAACCTGTTCTGAACCAGCTTCTGGATAAACTTCTTGATCTGGACGTTATAAATGATGAAGAAATGCAGTCAGTCAAAACACAACGGATCACACAGGAAAAAGCACGAGAGTTGATCGACACAGTGCGTAAAAAGGGACCTGAAGCCAGCTTGGTCCTGATCGTTGCTCTCCGTAAGGTGGATCCAACTCTTTCCAGCCAGCTGAAGTTAAGAAGAAAAATCAAGAAATGTGTGTGATGACGAATCTTTATATCAGAGTGATGCATTTCAGTTCTGGTCCATCCATTGTCATCCTGCATCATCAGGTCTGACGTAGGGGAACCAAATTTTGGTGCCTGACATTAGTTCGTTCTAGTTTGTACATTCATGTTGTTTTGGTGTCACCAAGAGACTGCAAATCATGTTATTGGGCGGCTGTGGCTCAGGGGTAGAGCCAGCATCTTGTTATTGGAAGGTTGCTGGTTCGATTCTCCTGGTCTGCATGTCGAAATGTCCTTGGGCAAGATACTGAACCTCAAAGTGCTCCTGATGTGCTGGTCGGCACCTTGCCCTAAAATGTAAATGTTATGGATAACGACTAACTAGAAGAGATGAAAAGGAAGCAGCTTGTACATGATTTGGAGTTTATTACTGTGGGATCACTGAAACACACTTTTAATGGAGTAAGATAAAAACACAACAGTTTTAACATCTTTAAACTTGTTAATCAGAAAAAAAACCCACACTGATATGAGTGAAGGAGTGAACTGATTGAACAAGCTTGTGAATATTCTCATTCATCCAGGTCATAGTTATCTCAAGGAAACTGAATCGAAAGCAACTGGATTTGGTTTTTGTCTTGAAGACGTTTCACCTCTCATCTGAGAGGCTTCATCAGTTCCTGCTCCCTTGACTAGGCTGAGACTAGTCCGAGTGAACTGATTGACTGCAGGTCTTAGCACTTAAATCATAGCACTTATGTACTTCAGATATCTTTGATAAATATCAGCTACTTTGCTCAGATGAGGACTTGAAAATTGGTTCCATTTTTGCTTTTTTACTTTATCGACAGTGATCTGTTTTGTTCTTTCTTGTGACAAATTTACTTACTGTAAGTCGCTTTGGACAGAAGCGTCTGCTAAATGCCCTAAATGTTAATCTCAATGTCGTTCCAAATGAATTGAGGCATGTCAGGGGAGTCTCAGAAAGACACAGGGAGACACAAATGCAGCAGTTTACATAAGTTTCAACAGTTTGTATGTAGCAACATTCAGTATTTTTCTACATTCATATATTTGTGGATTTTCAATACATTTTTTATAAAGAAATATTTGTCTGCTTCAAAAATACATTTGTAAAACTTACATTTTTTATTTTAAATGTGGATTTATTTATTTTTTTATACATTGATATATTTTGGTCTCTGTGTATTGAAATGTATTTATGAGGAGAGCTTTGTGTAAGTATGAAACCTGTCATACTTTTGTGAGGCTTGTTCATTTATCAATACTGAGACTGAACTGTCTTTCCTCATACTTGCAGGGAAAGTGGTCTGTTTTAGCTTAATCCAACAGGTTAGGTGTGAAGGCGTTCTTATACTGGTATAATTAAAAGTTTTCTCAAAGACCTTTCACTGCCGACTAAGTATTAGTTCCTCCTCCAAAGACAACAAGAAGGGCCAACTTTGAGCTACACTTTTGTAACGCATCCTGTTTTCCCACCACTAGCAACCAGTTACACTAATCTAAATATGATCCTTTCAATGCCAAAAGCCTTTAACCCTCGCTGGACAGCAGCCCGCGTGGCCAAAAATGGTAATTATCTGATATGATCATATTGGTAGACTCAAATCAGCTGCTTTAATAATAACATCACTGAGAAAACAGATTTAGAGTGAGAGGAGACTCAGCTTGTATTAGTATTTCAGCCCAGTCACCAGGATTAAATGTGAGCAGTTAGCATTCCTGTAAGCCAAAGATACATTAAATGTGTACAATTATTTCACATGTTTATGACCTGACTTTTATAACAGGAGGTGGAGGGGATGGTGATGAAGTTAGGACTATAGAAATAACATAAAAGTGAGCATTTTCCTTGTTGCTTGTAGGCTAATTCTATCATTTCATAAATACACCAAAACGTGGTGTCAACACCTCATGCAACAGTTTTTTTGTTTGTTTTTTTACTTTCATTTTTGGATCATTTTGGCCGTATAAATGCACATTGCATACATATTGGCAAAGGTGTTTGTTATTTTTTTCTTTTAAATTTTAGCCTCAGCTCATATAATATGTCTATAATACACTGTATCCAGACTGGCGTTACAGCATCCCATGTCATAACTCTGTTGTCCTGGATAAGTTTTTATAATTTGTACTATTTTTGACTAGATAGGACAAATACATGCTATTGCACTTGTGTCATAGGAGGCTTCATCTGATAATAAAAAATAAACCCTCATGCAACTGATTAAAGACAACATTTAGTACAAAATATATGTTCCATGTCAAAAACTGCAATCAAGTATATGGAGAAAAAATAAAATATTTTAGTTTGTTTTTTCATTTTTTGTAAAAAACAAAAAACAGCGGCATCATGTAAACAGACTTGTGTTAAAAGGGTTGAAATCCTGAAAATGATTGAATATTTGTTAGTTATTATCAGAAATGATGTTGGTTTAAAACTGTCACCCAGTGAAAGTTGAAAATAATGTTGATATGTAGTATTTTCATGGTACCTTTTAAACATTTTTTTTTTGCTAAATATGTTGTAGTAAATCATTATTATTTTTGTTATATAAGTTGCATGAGGGTTGATGTAATGGAAATGTTAAGAAGTTATCGTCTTTTACTTTCTTTCTCGTCTCGTATTCTTTTGTTTTCACCCTTCATTAAGAAGAAAGGACACTAAAAGAGAAGAGTCTGCTGAATCCTCCACAGACCATCAGTCAATGCGAACTGCAACCTCAATCCGACCTGTGGGGGGCAGCAAAGTGCCGCGAGACGTCCCGGTTACCGGAAGTAGTCCAGAAAAAGACGAAGAAGAAGAAGTTTAAGAAGAAAAATTTGTGGCGCGCGATGCAACATGAAGCGGAGACGTCAAAGTTTCTAAACAGGGCTAGGAGAAAATACAACTTTTTCATCCAGCTTTCAAAGTTTATCTGGTAAGACAGAGACTCTTGAGTTTTTTTTATGTGTTTGTACAACAGTTTACTGCCGTGAAGCGGGAAATATATTAGAAGAGTTGAACTTCGAACTACGAGAATTAGACCGACGTGACCTGTCCAGCTCGGAGGATGACTCATCTGGATGAAAATTAGGCTGTAGCTTGTTGTCCACCTTGATACGACTGTAAAGAGGCGTCGTTTGTGTTTTGACATCGTTTTTCTACTGAAATACATCGTCTTTATTCAGGGACGGTAAAGTTCATTGTGAAGTCATGTTTGCTGCGATCTCCAGCACACACTGCTTGATTTATTTAGCGAGCTCGCTAGCATGCGCCTGGTTCGGTGTTGTTTTCAGTTTGATAGTTGGTGACAGCAGCAGACACAATGATACAGGTGTAACTTAGCTTAACTTAACTGCATTTTACAGTGTTATAATCAATAGACTCTGCCAGAGGACAAACACACGTGATTTAAGGGCTGAGGTTGTCAGAGATCAGCTGTGGTTCTTTTATCTCGGCTCTGAAGTCCAACCCCTCCCATCTGAGAGAGCAGGAGCTGACAACAAGCTGCAGGGTTCAGGATTGAAGCAGCTGTGTGATATTTCTGAAGAAAACACTCTGAGAATAGCAATTCGTTACATCACAAGATTAACAATGAAACAATTACTCTTTTAGAATCAGAATCGGTTTTATTACCCAAGTATTTGTACACAATCAAGGAATTGGCTAAGTTTGTTCTCAACGTACAGTGAATAGGATAATAAACATTAAATCTAAAAAATATATAAAGAATTGAAAAATTAAGACTTATAGGTACAAGATGGTGCAATTGTAAGAAGTGCAGAATTTCAAACTGGAGTTGTTGCACAGTGGTTTTTCAGAAAATGTCTCTGTGTCTGGTTGTTTTGGCGTACAGTGCTCTGTAATGTCATGCAGCATTTCACTTATCAGAGAATCAGATCAAATTTAGATAAAAAGCAGATTTAGACAAATCATTGAAGCTGCACAGGATCACAGCGAGAAGCTTCAGAAAACACTGAAGCCTTTACAGGAGAAACTGAACTGCTTTGAGCAAGTGAAAGGAAACTATAATCAAGTATCAAATCAGGTCAGGGATGCGCAAGGAGGTGGGGAAAGTTGAAAAGCTGACTGTTTCAACTTTAACATTATGGTTGTATGTTTGTGTATGTTGTTTCTGGTTCACCTCAGAATGACTGAAGATGAGTGGTTTGGAGAAAGAGGAAGGCGGATCAGACTCTCCACCATCGATGAAGACTGACATCTCCGACGTCATCTTCCAGACTCGAGTAATGAACCCGGACCCTCAAATACAAAGTAAGACACTGTCTTTGCTGTTGATAAACAGATACATCAGAACATATTTAATAGCCTTTTGTCCAGGATTAACTTTTATAATTCTGTTTTAAAGTTATACATTAGATAAGATATACTTTAGTGTGGGTTTGTTTTGACTCCACACAGCAGTTCCACAATGAATTGGCAAATAAACATCACAGAGCATCAAACCAGCGGTCATAAATAGGTTATTAAAGAAACAGCATTTCACCAACCACTAAACATAAAACATACAGTATAAAGCATATAAACAGTCCCACATTTTTGAAGACTTGATTAAACTCCTGGACTGTTGAGGAGGATTGTGGTTCCCCTTCTGTGATACTTGCAGCATTTCCGAGCCCTCAGGCCACACGTTAAGGCACGCTGGAGCCAAATGTCGATAATTACATAGAAACCTGATGAGAAGCTGGTCCACTACAGTGATGTGTGCTGTAATTACTTTTATTTCTGACTTGGTACACCTGAGGACCTATTTTCATGGTGGTACAACAACCAATATGAGCAGAGCAATGCACATGTATATTTAATTTGACTATTTGTATGTTATGTAAAAATGGATCCCAGGAACTGTAGTTGTTGCCAAGGAGTTAGAGACCAACACAGTTTATTTCCTTTCCGATACCAATTCTGATATCTGAATTTTGTGTATCATCTGATACAGACTATTGATTCCAGTGCCATCATATATACAGTGTCTGTTGTGCTGCTGCTCATCCCTAAACCAGAATAGCAGGTGGAGACACCCACACAGTCTGTGATCAAGAAGTACCACATTCAAATCATAGAATATTTTGTTGCATTAATCTATTAAATTTTTTTCACTTAAACGGCCACTATGTAGTTTTGAAGAAATAATTCAAAGTCAGAATTTTATTATTTACAATATTAATGAGTTTATAATACAAATGTCCCCAGAACACTAAAGCTAGAAAGGTGGCAGGTTCAACAGTATGAAATTATTTTGTCCTTTTAAGGTCAGTTGTTTATTCAGTTTATTCAGTCATGAAGAAACATTTTTTGTTTATTTAGTTTGTTGAGGAATACAAAAAATCAGTCGATAGAGATCTGAACTACATAGTGCACCTTTTTAAGAAGAATTTTCCTATTGTCCACAGAGAGGTGGAGATGTGGAGTCCTGCCTCTGTGGAGGAGCAGTCATCCTGCTGTGGTTCATGTCAGGAAGTCCTGAAGGATCCAGTCTCTACCAGCTGTGGACACTGGTTCTGCAGACAGTGCATCACCTCACACTGGGACCAGTCTGCTTCATCAGAGGACTTCTCCTGCCCCAAGTGTAGAAAAAGATCCAGAACAAGACCTAGACTACAGACAGCCAGTCAGACTAGCACTGTACTAAGTAAGATCGTACATCTGTATGCAGGTTTCATCAGGTCTGAAAACTGGGATTTCTGTGTTGCAGCAGTCACGTATTGCACATCATGAAAATGTAAAGCTTTGCTGCATTTAAAAAAATCTCTATTCTTCTATCTTCATTCTTTCTTCTTTATTACACCATTTATAATTTGACCTTTTTTATTATGCTACAGGGGACTTTGGTTTGCAGGAGGTTCTAGATGAACATAAAATCAGTCTGAGGTGGAGATGTGAATGTGTGATTGAAGGAACTGATGAAACAGGAAGTGGAACCCTCCTCAGCAGGATCTACACCGAGCTCCACATCACAGAGGGACAGAGTGAGGAGGTTAATACCCAACATGAGATTTGGCAGCTTGAGACGGCCTCTAAGCTGGAGAATCTCCATGAAACTCCAGTCAAGTGCAGCGACATCTTTAAAGCCTCACCTGACCAACAGAGAAACATCAGACTCGTTCTGACGAACGGTGTCGCTGGCATTGGAAAAACCTTCTCAGTGCAGAAGTTCACTCTGGACTGGGCGGAGGGCTCGGAGAACCAAGATGTCAGTCTGCTGATTCTGCTTTCGTTTAGGGAGCTGAACTTGATCAAAGATGAGCAGTACAGCCTTCTCAAGCTTCTCCATGTTTTCCATCCGACGTTACAGACGGTTACAGCAGAGCATCTCGCTGTCTGTAAACTTCTGTTCATCTTAGACGGCCTGGATGAAAGCAGACTTTCACTGGACTTCAACAACAATGAGGTTGTTTCTGATGTCACACAGAAGTCATCAGTCAGTGTGCTGTTGACAAACCTCATCAAGGGGAATCTGCTTCCCTCGGCTCTTGTCTGGATAACTTCTCGACCGGCAGCAGCTAGTCAGATCCCTCCTTCATGTGTTGACAGGGTAACAGAAGTACGAGGCTTCACTGACACCCAGAAGGAGGAGTATTTCAGGAGGAGATTCAGAGATGAAGATCTGTCCAGCAGAATCATCTCACACATCAAGACCTCCAGGACCCTCGACATCATGTGTCTGATCCCAGTCTTCTGCTGGATCACTGCTACAGTTCTGGACCACATGTTGACTACAGACCAGAGAGGACAGCTGCCCAAGACCCTGACTGACATGTACTCCCACTTCCTGCTGGTTCAGACAAAGAGGAAGAAGCAGAAGTATGATGAGGGACATGAGATGAGTCCATGGGAGCTGACTCGGGCTGACAGGGAAGTCCTTTTGAAGCTGGGGAGGCTGGCGTTTGAACATCTGGAGAAAGGAAACATCATGTTCTACCAAGAAGACCTGGAGCATTGTGGTCTTGATGTCACAGAGGCCTCAGAGTACTCAGGAGTTTGTACAAAGATCTTCAAAAGCGAGTCTGTGATCTTCCAGAAATCCGTCTATTGCTTTGTTCATCTGAGCGTTCAAGAGTTTCTGGCCGCAGTCTACATGTTCCACTGTTACACCAACAGGAACACAGAGGTACTGGAGGACTTCTTTGGGAAAGACTGGGAAAATGACAACGTTGTTGATTATTATCATGACCCTGATTATGTCCCTGATGATGACAGTGATGATGACAGTGACGATGACAGTGACGATGACAGTGACAGTGACAGTGAACTTGAGCCGTCCTTGCATATCTTCCTGAGGAGAGCCATGGAGAAATCCTTAGAGAGTAAAAATGGCCACCTGGACCTGTTTGTTCGTTTCCTTCATGGCCTTTCTCTGGAGTCCAACCAGAGACTCTTCAGAGGCCTGTTGGGTCGAACAGACAACAGTCCAGAAATCATCCAGAGAGTCATCAACAACCTGAAGAAAATGAACACGTACGATATCTCTCCTGACAGAAGCATCAACATCTTCCACTGTCTGATGGAGATGAACGACCACTCGGTTCATAAAAAGGTCCAAGAATTCCTGAAGTCGGAGAACAGATCAAAGAAGAAACTCTCACAGATCCACTGCTCAGCTCTTGCCTACATGCTGCAGATGTCGGAGGTTCTGGATGAGTTGGACCTGAACAAGTACAGAACATCGATAAAGGGAAAACAAAGGCTGCTTCCAGCTGTGAGGAACTGCAGAAAGGCTCAGTAAGTGCTGATGAAGTCTAGCAGGGCCAGCCATATACTGAGGTGTACATGTTGACTAGCCTGGGAACCAGAAAAATTGGCAAGCTCATCTTTTATAGGTGATAAAATGCACCATATAGAGTAGGAACAATACCAAAAACTCACGGTACAAAATAGCATCACAGTAAATAGTCCACATTAGGATATTTATCACAGTATTTAAAAAGAAACAAAAGCAAGGAAAAATGTTCCTTGAAACAATGTCCTTTTTAATAATCAATCTGACGTGTACAGCATTTATTATT
>JBBNBP010001233.1:0-66561 GCA_039737535.1 Lagodon rhomboides | reverse complement strand
CTTTTGGGCACACTCTTTGATCATCTTATGACTTTGATATTGCAATGTGTTAGCAAACAGTGATGCTCTTGGGAAATTCTTCTGTTTATTCCTTGAAAAAAAAAATATATATATATATATTTTCTTATTTCTTTCAGGCAATAAACTGAAAAATGTCCCAAGAGCAATTCCTGAAGCAGACACCCAATGTGTCGCCAAATATCCTTTTGTATTAAATGTATTAAAAAAAGAAGCACTGATGACTAACTACTATCGAGCTACACTGGAGAACTGAAAGGCAAAACATTTAAGGGTCAAACCAGCATGAAGAAACAGCTGCTAAGAACCAATATTCTGGTTCGCGACTGAACAAAATGCAGTCTTGTTAAAAGTGGAAATATGATACTATAATATGATACTATTGAGTGGTAGAAGTATATAAATATATTAGACACATCTTGGGTTTTGAGGTCAGCCACCACCACCAACATACACCCAGAGGCTGCTCCACAGACACTCATACCGTTTAGATGTGATTTCATGTGCCACGTTTTGTTTACACATGTGGAAATTCTTATGCACAGGTGATAAAAGCCAATCACATATTTGGACATTTTTATTCTTGTCAATGTGAAAAAAGGTGTCCAGTTGGCATTGTTTTTTTCTTTCGCACGTTAAAATGTAAAACTTTAATTCACGTTCGATAACGGATGATCACATTTGAAAATAATCCGTTCACTTCTAAAATTGTGATTGCATATGTGAAAAGGTTCATTTCGCATGACACATTTCGATAAGGGATACTTATTAAATGTTTTTTTGTGTGTTAATACGAGGCTGTACTGATTTGTTTTTAATAACCAGTATTATAAGCAGTATTATTGCAGTTACTATAGCTACTTACTACTACTTTTCACTATTTGTTAGTCTAGTGTACAATGTGCACTTTTTCCTGCTTGTATTTTAATTTAGGAAACCAAGTAGCTTCATGCTGTTTAGTCTCTAAAATAAAACGCTAGCCACCGAGTAAACTGTTCCAGGAGCTGTTTGTTACTATTTCCAAAAGCACTTAGTGTGAGACAATAAAGAAACATTAACAGCCTCTAAACTTAGATGTAGGAGTTTACAAGAAGCACTTGAAGGCTCCATGTTTGTGTATATTTAAGTGCAACTAAGTGTGTCTCTGTGAGTTATTTGTGTGTGAGTTATTTGTGTGTGTCTCTGTGTGTCTCTGTGTGTGTGTGTGTGTGTGTGTGTGCTCTCTTGCATTATGTCAGCAGTGTGGTTGCACAGTGTACAGACCACCTCTGATAATGGGGGAAAGAGACAGTCCATCACACCTACTTCTTCATCCCCCTCAGTGCAGATTTTCCTGTGGGATCCACGACGAGAGAGTGAGAGAGAGAGAGAGAGAGAGGATGGGGCAAGAAGAGAAAAGAGGAGGGGGGGAGTCAGTCTACCATTAACATTATCTCTATGGGAGCCCAAAATGGGCTCTGTCAGCAGAACACCGAGCTGCTGTCAAGACAAGAACATGAGGACGAGGGGGAGAGATGAGAAGAAAGAAAAGGGAAGGGAGAGGTATAACCACGGCATCCTGCAAGTCTGCGTTTTGTATGGAACACATTATATATCACTTATTGCTAGAAATGTAGTCAAAACATATGCGCGTCACTGAGTCTGAGTCAAAACTTCAACATGTAAAATGGCTCTCTCCTCGGCGAGTATCGGCTTCGGCCCCGTAACCACCGCAATGAATGATGCGGCGCAAAAACATCAGAACGTGTCTTTAGATTAGGTCCTCTTGCTCCGTCTGACAGTAAATATTTGATTCATGAAGGCTTCATTTTGGTGATCTCTGTAAAAATGACACCTCGTGGGCAATAGCGCTTTTCTGCAGCGAGAGCCAATAAAGCAGCTTGTTCGAGGCAGGAGTGTTGGCTCAGACGGAGCCAGACAGAGTCCAACTTGAGACACCGATCAATACCAGATTGAGTGGAAGTGTTTCTGTAACTGTCAGCTCAACTTATTCACTGCGAGATATCATTGCACATTTTTTAACTCTGAAGTTTAACTTCTCAAAACTCCACTAATCAATATTTCAGTAGTTGGGTTGGTCCATCACTTTGGTCCAGACTGAAATATCTCAACACGGATCAGACGGACTGTCTTGATATATGTACAGACATTCATGGTCTGCACAGGCAGAACACTAATGGCTTGATGATGCCCTGACTTTTCCTTTAGCGTCACTATGTACTCTGGCTTTAAGGGAAATATCTACATAGTTTTACATTTTGAGACTCATCCTTCAAGGTGAATCATGATTGTTATCTCCTTACCTTACAGTTAGCGTCATCATCAGGTAAAAATTTTCCACTAATAATTTATCTAGTTTATAACTAATGTTACATTTCTATCAACCTCAGCTGTAGACAAGACAGTTGCACTAAATGTACTAACTGTAAATTCACTTTGTCATTGTGAGCATGTTAGCATGAGTTCAGAGCACCACTGTGCGTGCAAACAGAGCCACTAGCATGGGGTTGAATCTGGCAGCCTGTTACTTCCAAAGTGTCAAATACAGCAACGTGGTCAGTCTGAGTTTGACACCGCAGGTACCTCTCTAACGTCATTACTTAAAGCGTCCCTCTAGTCCAGGAGTGTAAAGAGCAAGAAAAGTCAGGGGCGTTGGGGTGGATGAATGGGTCATACGGGAGCGTGTCTATGTTCCCCGGGTCCTATGTTCCCCTCTTTGTATGAGACTGTCTGTTACTGTCTGACGGTCTGTTACCTTTTCCACCATTACTGAAAAATTCCATGGTAAATAGGCCTATGTAGGCCTACGGGCTAACCCTAACCCTACCCTAACCCCCTACCCTAACCCTAAACCTAACCTAGGACCCTTTTTTCAGAAAAAGGGTCCTATGCTCCCCGGTATGTATTGCTACAGGGGAACATAGGTCCCTTTTTGGGAAAAAAGGGGAACATAAGACCTTTTTTCGACCAGGGGAACATAGGGATGAACCCGGGTCGTACACTGACCTCCAAGTTATGTTACATAATTAACTTAAGGTACCTACATTACTTCACTAAGTCACTAACGGTACGTGACTGAATGACGTTGGAGAATGGAGTGACCCAAAGGATGTTCTTTACAAAAACCAAACTAAAGCTATCAATATCATAAGAACACTGACTGAGGCGCCATATTTGAGAAGTTGGGAGTGAGATCGTGTTAAAAACTGGACAATCTGTCGTTTGAAGGCGGTCCCTCACAATCGCAGCAGTCGCAGTAGTAGTAGTAGTAGTAGTAGTAGGGGTGAGCAGTAGTGGTGAGCAGTAGTAGTAGAAGTGGTGAGCACTAGTAGTAGTAGTAGTGGTGAGCAGTAGTAGTAGTAGTAGTAGTAGTAGTGGTGAGCAGTAGGAGTAGTGGTAGTAGTAATGAGAAGTAGTAGTAGTAGTAGTAGTAGTAGTAGTAGTAGTAGTAGTAGTGGTGAGCAGTAGGAGTGGTGGTAGTAGTAGTGTCAAAATCCTGACCAGATTACAAGAATAAGGATATTTCGCCCAACTTTGATGTGCAATAAAAAACATATTTTCCATAAGTAGTCCAAGATTCATGTACTGCTGAACTAAGTACTTCCTAGACTACTTGCATGTGTAATAGGAAGTACTCTTACTGTGTACTTTTCGAGTAAACCTGGGTCAAAACCCTGACCAGATTACAAGAATAAGGATATTTCGCCCAACTTTGATGTGCAATAAAAAACGTATTTTCCATAAGTAGTCCAAGATTCATGTACTGCTGAACTAAGTACTTCCTAGACTACTTGCATGTATAATAGGAAGTACTCTTACTGTGTACTTTTCGAGTAAACCTGGGTCAAAACCCTGACCAGATTACAAGAATAAGGATATTTCGCCCAACTTTGATGTGCAATAAAAAACGTATTTTCCATAAGTAGTCCAAGATTCATGTACTGCTGAACTAAGTACTTCCTAGACTACTTGCATGTATAATAGGAAGTACTCTTACTGTGTACTTTTCGAGTAAACCTGGGTCAAAACCCTGACCAGATCACAAGAATAAGGATATTTTGCCCAACTTTGAGGTCGGATAAAAAACTTATTTTCCATAAGTAGTCCAAGATTCATATACTACTGAACTAAGTACTTCATAGACTACTTGCATGCATAATATGAAGTACTCTCACTGTGTACTTTTAGAGTAATCCTGGGTCAAATTACTTAACAGAGAACAAGAATAAGGATATTTCGCCCAACTTTGAGATGGAATAAAAAAGTCTGAGCTGGTGTGTGCCGGCCTTTACGCTGAAGATTGCGATGAGAGGGCACGTTGGACAAATAGTTCTATACATATGCTTAATACTATGAATAAGTTTGCAAAGAACAATATATTCAATGCAGTATGTAAAAAAAAATAACCAGCACTAAATAGCAGCTAGCTGGTGTTTAATTGGTATTTAGCAGATGGATATTTCACCTAGGAGTCTGTGTGGAGCAAAACAGAGATTAGTAAATATTGTTTTTTATTTCCTAATGAACAGACCAGACAGAAAACCTTTTCCATACCACAAAGTGACAAAACTGTATGCACAGCTTGTCCTGCTGATTTTGATTTCTAACCTAATCTTCAGATTCATTAAGTACCGCCAGGAAAAGAAAAAAAGTCAATCATTTATTTATATCGTATATTTAAGTGCACGGCAAATACACATGAGGTGAACTCTGCATAACACGGCTGCAGTCACCAACATCTGCACCAGCATAACTCACCAGAAAGTGTTTTTTTTTTTTTATGGGCTCTCCCTTCTTACTTTAAAATATATATTTTTTCCACACGCCACTCACCCGTTTTCTATTGTGTCCTCGTAATCAAATCAACACAGAAAACACTTAATTTCTCCTATCAGATGCTCCCCACGCAGCACTCTATTTACATTTGAGGTCATCCATGCGTATGATGCTGCCTGACCCCTCTGTGTTTCTTGGCCCTCCTTACAGGCACTAGAAGCAGGGAGGAAGACAGATGGGGGCTGCGCAGGGCCTCTGAGCGAGCTGTGCAGAAAAAGGGTTCAAGAGCATAAGTAAACACAGGAAAAAAGAAAGTGAGTCACATAACCTCTATTGAGAAAGATGCACTTCATTTGCTGTGAAACAGACACCTAATGGTGTCCATAAAGCTCCCCTGTCCCCTCTGCTAAACCCATCTGTCTTGCATGTATGATGTCTGTGTTTGGACTCTTGTACCATTAAGGCCCATGATACGTGATTTACACTGTGTTGTGTTCCAGGGGCTGCATACTGCTAGATGATGACAAATGGACGTACTGTAGTTATGACATGTTTAAAACCCAGAGAGCTCTGTTTACAGTCCAGGCCTTTGTTCGAGCCCAGTGTTTCTGGCCCTGACAAGTGAGAACCAATGAATTGTCTTGGATGGTCTTGGAGAGAGCGCCACGTAGACACAGATTTACTGGAAAGAAGACACACACGGCATCGTCATCGAACATGTGCACGTATCCATGTGCAGCCACACGTGGATTTTTGAAAGTACATTCTCGTCGGAGTTAACGATTATGAGCACGCAATCAAAAGGAGGACGAAACAACAAATAAAACTGAATTGGTTTGATATGTATGGCTATTGTTCTTCTCAAATTAACGGTAGTCAAACAAATAATTTCAGACTTGCAACGAGGACTGGGGTATATCTGCCCTTTGAAGCTTTCAGATTTACTTTATAACCATCATCAAGAGAAGAGGTGGTGGACTGATCATACATTTTGAGTCATAATCATAAGAACTAAGCAATCAAGTGACTAACACCTAACACCTCTACCCAATCCTAACAATGGTTTTAAAGGAAAACCAAAGGCTTGAAACAGAAAATATACCCCTGTTTAGTTTTGGAATAACTCAGCCCAGCCCATTGTTACTGCTAATGTGCCAAACACAGCAGCCTGATCGCTTCAAAGTTTGATGCTGTGTTGCACCAATAACGTCACTTTTTGAAGCACCCGTCTAATGCAGTAGTATTAACAGCGAGAAAAGTCACAGGTCACAAGTTAACGTGCGTAATGCTTAAAACTAACCAAAACTGTGACCGTTCCCATGATAACAAAAGTCACCTGACTATGGAAGTGCTCTCGACAAAAAGCAAATGGTAAGGCGTGGCGAATCACCCCCGTGCAAGTTGGGAGCGCTGAGTTTTGTTATTTGAGGACAGATTGAGGAAATCAGGTCGCTTTGGTTGATGTTTAGTAGCTCCTTTGTTGAGATTCAAGAGGTCAATCAGAATTTTTTTTTTAGGTTTAGGTAAAAGTGTCTGCAGCTTTTTCCTCTCAGGCTGAGTGGGCCCCGAACACCCCGTCCAGCTGTCTGAATGTAGTTGTTTAGCCCAAGGCACAAAAAAGTTCATATGCTGCTGTCTATAATAAAGCTTTTTGTCGCTAACACACTGTGATAATTGAATACAACCCAGAAAAGCATTTAAATCCATTCATTCGAATTCATATACACTCATAACATAGATTATCTGATATGGATGTTGACAGCTGAACAATAAGAGCACAGTGAGACTCGAACTGTTAAAGTGTCGGGGGCAAAAACACGACTGATGATTGATGATCGTTCCAGTCGGAATTACACCCTTGGAGACATAAACTAGCAATTAGCAACAATATTTATTACGGAGCGACATAGAAAAAGAGACACATCATCAAATTCGGGCTCACGGAGGACAGCCATAGATGATCCCTCCCTATAGAAGCGGAGGAGATAAAGATGAGAGCGTGACAGAAAACCTTCATTGCTGAACTTCACAGCTTCATTTGCGCGAAAGAAGTGGTCACATACAACGGACACATACTTGGCTCATACCGAGGAGTGTTTACACTAAAAACCTCAGATGGTTTCATTATTTATGAGCCCCCTCGCACATTTTTTAGCGCTGCGCGGGATTGGTTTAGGGCTGAGAGAAGGGGGATAAAAATGAGTTTTATGATGTTGCAAAATTACCAACATGTGGTGTAAAAACTGAACCCCTCCGTCTGCCTGTCAAGGGGAGTCATGAATTTGGAATTGTGCGCTTTTATGTGTGTGTGTTGTTGCAGCCGCGTGTTTGAGGGCTGATTCATCTTCACGGCAGATACCTACTGTGTCCTTCCAAGTGCATTTCCAAACTCTGACACGCTATCTCTCTCCTCCTTTCCCATCGTCCTTCAGTAATGAGGGTGTGTTATTTGCATTTACAAAAGGAAAGACTGTTTCCGATGAGAGACGGAGGGAAAATCTAACGACAGAAGCAGAAAGGTGATGGGTGGTCAACGACGTGCGGACGGACGAAATGAATTGGGAAGAGGACACGTTGGGGCCGAGCGCTGATCCCCGACTCGCGAATGTGTTTGAGCTGAGCCAGGCAGATTGTATTAATCTTGTGCCAAATCAAACATGAAACACATGTCCACCATATCATGTCGGCGGAGGAGACGGGGGTTGAGAACAATGTGGACAAATAGAAAGAATGTTTGAAGCTAAAAACGGAGGGAGTGAGGCGTGAACATGTGTTCTGCAGGATCTCTAAAACACCTGGACAAACTGAGAAGAGTCTTAAGCAAGGTGTTGTTTAAAGTCAAACTTATACTTCCTATAAACTGGTATTTTGGAGCTGATATGGAACAGATATGTTGACAGGTAACACATGAGAGGGGAACCCTTTTACAGATCTCTGTGATTTAGGACTTTTCGGGCACTCAGTGGAACAGGGAGGATGTTGTCATGTGGACAGTACAGTCTTTTTCCCAAAGAGCATCGCAGTGATCCGATGTTGTACTCTCGCACCATTCTCACCTTTTCAGCATGCGGGTGGGTGGAATAGAGGCAGGGCATTTCTAGCTGGTGCACCTCCATTAGTGCCCTTGCATTTGCAGTGGGGTCATCAGCTGGGAGAACAAGTCCTCCACATTTTGTTCCCCCGGTACATTTGTGGGTCATTTCCATTGTTGGACCATGAAACTAGCCCTTGTGGTTGCGGTGGAGCAGAAACAGAGACAAGAACCGCTGCCAGAACGTACTCAAGCGCTGACCACCATGCCACTCCAGTTTGATTGATATTCCTTGGATTGCAAACATCAAACATGATTCAAGAAAAGAAGGAACAAAAGGGAGATATCTGTTTTTGCGAATGAACCCCTTAAATATTTGAATTTAAACAGCTCCATAGCAACTAGGATTGAAAACTGGCCCGCTCAGAACTGGACACGTCCTGGCCTGTTTGGGACATACTGAAAGTATCATGGAATATATTAAAAACATATTTCAATGCATGGAAGGATTCCACATATTATATTATATAAATACAAAACATGCCAATATGTTTCCATTTTGCTTTACGAATATCCCACAATATATAATGGATGTATGTTTTGATTAGAAATTGGTCACATACACTGATATTTATTTAAAAATGTAGAACTTATCAAAATATAACATGTTTTACAACGTATGAAAACCAGCAATATTTTGTATATTTTTGTCAATTTGTAGGGAGTGTATAATTTGTTATAATTATAATACATTGCAAGTACATTAAATATAAATCAATACATATGGAGATGATAATAATTTCAAACATCAGCCTGTGTCAGCTCTTCATGTCAGTGTAACATGTCACAAGGTGAAAATATTATCATCTGATTAACTTCATCAGTTCATCACATATATATCTGATGTAAATCAACATTTTGCTCATTTAAAGTCTAGACTGGACTATTCATTCAGACATTTAGACATCACATTATGATTTTCTGTCATGATCACTGATATCTCCTGATGTGATATGTAACATTTCAGCATTAAAATTTCTAAAACCAACTGGACCTTTATTATATATTCTGTTGAGTCGTATAGTGACATCATCTCAAATGTTTCCAACAATGTTCCGACCCAGACACATCTGTACATTTATTCAAGGCAACTGTGTGTTTAACTTGGCAGTCTGTTGTCATATCTTCTGGGTAGACGCCTGGTGATACGTCAGAGAGAGGGGAAGGAAGTCATTAAATGTGACCAAACATAATGTGAACGGAACTTTAATACCCAGCGTCATCTGTGAACCTGATTTCTGCCTGAGTCAGATAGATTTGGTTTTGTTTACCAGTGACGGACGACTCACGACATCATCAAGTACTTGTTTTAATTGATATGATTCAGACACCTGTAGCATTGTGTTTCACTTTGAACGAGTCCTGTAATGTAATAGGAAGTCAATCAGTAGCCTGTCTGATACAGAGCCACTGGGTTCCCTTTGATTGGCTCACGATCAGACGGTGTTAAGGGGATAAACTTTAATGTTAGTCTTTCATGGATAACAATACAGTGTGTCAGGAGATCCTTCGTCACTTCTCTGCCAAAGACCACAAATTGATTGCAGGGAGTCACCGTGTACTTCCTGGACCACAGTTTTATCCTCCACATGCTAAATTTGTCAGGCGCAGTGATCAAAGCTGGTGTAGATACGAAGCAGGAAATCCTCTGTGATACAGATGTGAGCTTGGCTAGCACCAAAAAGGCTCTGCGTAGCCTCCCCCGCTTTACTGCGAAGGCACCTCCTGCTTGAATGCCTTCCAGGAGGTCAAGAGGGTGCCATACTGCGTGTCGAACTACCAGTTTTTAACTACATTCTGCTCTGTGTTAGGGGAACAGCAGGTGTTTGGCCTGTCCAGGGGTGAACCGTCCAAAGTCCTGACCTCTACTTAGCTCGGAGCCCCTGTGAAAAACACATGTTCGTGACCATCATCTCCAAGCCCGTGAACCGTGACCCCACAGCTTCACGGTACTGAGACGCCCATGACATCCAACACCTGAACTTGACCACAATAATATTGACAAGCCTAATGGAGGTCAAAGGATCTCCTGCGCTAACAGGTTTGAATTGGCTTACCGCAATCCTTTTCAATAAGCCTCCAAAGCCGCAGTGGAGTCATTAAAAATATACACAGGCACAGAGCAGCGAGGCGAGAATCTTCACTGTATGTATGCTCTCAAAACACTGATGCTCCCCTCACTTTATTTGGATAGTTTCGCAGCGGGATCCTTGCTTATTTTCACCCATAAGTGCCCGGGAGTAATCAAATCCCAAATGAAATATTTTCTTTGCCGCCAGCACCTTTCTGCCTGCCGTTTCCACTCCCAGGGAACCATCCTGTCGGGCCCCGACTCTCTCCCCAAACCGGGGGATTTACGGAAGATTAGGGAAAACTATGTAAATGACACTGCTCCTGAGGAGTCAAGCGAAACGTTAGACCCCAAAAGTGGAAAGCTGGGAAGAAAGCGACGAGAGGAGGAGGAGGAGGAGGAGGAGGGGGGCGAGAAAGAGCACATCCTCGGGAATTTCCCTTGGAAATCTGTGGATTATCCCACCGTTTTTAATGAAAGTTGTCAGGATTAAGAACGCCGAGAGTCCACTGAGGGCGGTGCTGGGGTTGGGATAAGGACGGAGCGTGGGGGAAAAGGAGAAGGAAAGCGGGATAAAGACCAGGAACCTATCGTATTCCGGCATCACTTGATTTGAGGTGCAATTTCCATGGTGGGGCTCAGTGATGGGGCCCTTGATTAGAGCTGAAGGGATGAGAGGAGAATGTGAGAATGGGCACAGTCAGACGCTCGCAAAATACACATCTATCACGCTTGTATCTCGCCAAAATGTCTCTTTTTGCGAGACTCGAAGTTTGAGACTCCGGCAGCCCTCTTAGACATACTGATTAGCTGAAATGCCTCTCATGCCTCCGCCCTCCATCCTTCTCTCTCTCTCTCTCTCTCTCTCTGTCCGTGATGAGACGGTCACCTCAGTGTCAGTGGTGATGGCTAAGTGGGAGCTTGAGCACTTCCTTAATCAATCCGGGTAATAGAGAGGAGCTCGCCCGCCGCACAACCCCACAATCACACGCTCACATAGACACACACGCACACACACACTCAAAGACCTGTCAGCTCTCATTCTCAGCCGTCCCCCACGATTCATTGAGGCATCGAGCGCTCTCGCGCACAATGGCAAAGGAGGTAAACAGATTTGACACATCGCCGTTGATACACCTGCACGGCCAAAGCGGCACATCGAGGATAGATTAGAACAGTGGTGCATGAATTTCGCAAACAACACACAGGAAATTATAAAGCGCACATAGCCCGGCAAACACTCACACACACACACACTCCACTGTCAGAGGGATATAGGCAGACAGCTGGGAATGTCACGCATGCACACTCAACAGGCGATCCAATAAAGGAGAGGACACAGCGAGGGCGAATACCTTGATAAGCTGCGGTATGCTTTGCGTAAACACTCGCCCTCCCTTTAAAACAGAGCACTCGGAACGCGTTGGTCAACGCAAAGCGGATCTTAACGCAGTGGTGACCGAGAGGGAGGGGACCGAGACGCAGCCAGCTGCTCATCAGTATCACGGCGAGACACGCAGCTGCGCGTGAAAGCGTGCGTGTGTGTGTCCAGTGAATCAAAATGAAGATGTTTCCCCCGACAAGGTCCATCACCACATTCCAGCCCTGCTGTCCACATCCAGCCACATCTGCCCACTTCCCTCAATATAGTTCCTAAATCCCACTCTCCTTCCCCCCTCCGTCTGTCTGTATTCGTAGCTGCTCACTCTGCCAACTCATATGTCTCCCAGCCTTTTTCCGCCCTGCTTTGTCTCTGTCTTTACGCAAACATCTTTCTCTCTCTCTCTCTGTTTGTCTTGCTCCATCCCTCCATCCCTGTTCTAACCCCGCTCTGACCCGGTCCAAATGGCCTCAAGATGTTGCTGCAAGTCATTTGCATTTACTTACATCTCAAGTACGAACGCGGCCAAGAAAACCTCGGAGGAAAATGTGGACCACATATTGCATGGCAAGAAGTGGCTGGTTGAGGATTGTCTCGTGTGATGTCCTTCTAGGGCGGGCATACAGGAAACAGATTCACTCGAAGAAACACTCAAATGTTGCCAACGTCTCCTGAAAGTCATTTTTTCATGCTTCCTTCTCTGTAACTATTGAGATGCTTCCAGACAACAAGTGATTGGAATATGACATGGTGAATACAGCAAGTTCTGCTAGCTAGTATCATAAACGTTGCTTATTGTTTCAGACTATGGAGCTAATGTTGCTCCAGTACTGTTTCAGGCCGATTTGATATATATATATTTATATATTTGATGAACATAGGACCCTTTTTTAAAAAAAGGGTCCTATGTTCCCCGATCTGTTACTTTTTCCATGGCAAATAGGCCTATGTAGGCCTACGGGCTAACCCTAACCCCTAACCCTACTCTAACCCTACCCTACCCTAACCCTAACCCCCTACCCTAACCCTAACCTAGGACCCTTTTTCAGAAAAAGGGTCTTATGCTCCCCGGTATGTATTGCTACAGGGGCACATGTATCAAGTACCACATGTATCACAACGAGTATCAAGGTGTTCCGCTGTTCTCAGACACAGATCGTTGTGAGTTGCTTGAAGCAGGCAAGAGATTGGGAAACATGGCAAGCTAACAGGAGAGAGACAGGCTACCTGGAAGGACTGATTTTTGACAGCCAGATTGAGCTGATCTTTTTTTATGTCATGGAGAATCTTCTCCAATCTACTTCTGACACTCCCTCACGCTTTCTTCGCTCTTTCAAAGGGGGTAAAGGAAAATCACGTCATCATATTTTTTGATAACTGTCAAAGTCAAACTCCAGGAGCCGCGCTGTCGCAGCAACGCAGCCTATGTCAACACAAACATGGGTGTGTGTGCAACAGCAGCTCGGCAACAAGCATTAAACAAGCATCCTGTGTGGCTGGCCTGTCAGACATAATACTAGAGCATACGCATTAGTTGTCAGTTGGGTTATAACAGGCCCGACCCAACCCAAATCTGTACTCAGATCAACGCATGTGTGGGCTCTCCCTGTCCTACTTAAACATGTGTAAGGTCTTCACCTTTATCATCATCATCCTCCATCTTACAGGTGGCCGAGGCTCTTTTAACTGTTCTTAGGTAATGTTGCCTCTGGGCTATCAGTTACCTTTACAGCCTGGATGGGTGAAGCTTTCTAAGCAGATGGACAAAGGTCTAAAGATCTAAGGCCCTTACCTGCTCTCTCTTTTTTTTCCCTTTTCTTTTCTGGCAACTTGATTCATGTGATGGCCTTGGTCTAGCTAGAAAATCTACTCCAGCATTCGTTCCTAGTTAGATAAGTTCAGTGAGTTTTTGTTTTAATAAGTAATTTGAGATTTGAGATTCAATTCATAAAACACAAGATTGTATAATTAAATTGGATGTTACTTTGGTTCAAAATACTGACCATAATACTGGGATGAACTTGGTTATCGCCCTCAGAGGGCCCCTGAAAGCGTTCCCTTTACCTACCCATATAAGCGGCCCTGGTTTCCAATCCAAGGACAAAGGACTAGGACAAGAACACCTCAATTTCTGAGATGTCAACTGTAATTTCCGTTGCTATGGTGGCTTTATCCATTTCTGAAAAAAAAAAAGAAAATAATAATCTGATTTTCTTCTATTTTACATCAAAATCTCATTAAGTTTACTTCCTGGAAAACAGAGAATCTTGACTGGTGACTTCATCAGGCACTAAAGGTTGCACATAAAAACGCAAATAAAACCATCACAGATTTTGAACACTCCCACCCCTGCATCTCACCCATCATATAAAACTGCCTCTCTCTCTGGCTGAGTTCCCATTGCTTTACAAGTCCAACAATCCCCCCTCCTGGTATATCTTCCCCATGATTCAGTTTCCAACAGGGAATACACCAAACTGAGGTGTCAAGATGTTTTATTAACTTAGCCTTATCGTGGCTTTAGCCAAGTTCCGAAAACATTCATGCATGTAGGCCAGAAGGAAAACATCCCCATCGTCCAGCTCCTTTGGTAGTAAGACTTTCATGTGTGGACTCAAGGATCAATCAAATACAAGTCAGTTATAGCGATGGCTCGCTGCTGATTTGGCCACTTCTGACTCTCCCTCTCACCATCATCCTCCCGGTCCATGATCTGCTGTATGCCAGCTTCCCCATTCCCTTTCAAGGGAAGAATTCTCCCCTGTAATCCATCCCAGCTGTGGCAGATTGCACGGCCAATTAAAGGAAAACTGTTTGGCTCGGCCCAAACGAGGTGACCACATGTTGCAGCACGACCTCCCCTCCACTCTGCCTTTATCCCCCCTGGGACCTCACCTCCGAGGGGTTCAGGGGTCACGGAGCTTGTGGGTTCTTCCGCAACGGAGCGGGGAGGAAAACACGGAGACTGCAGACAAACAGGACAATTAGCCCCAGCTCTGACTGAGCGTCTCCCCCCAGAGCAGCCTCCCCCGAGGTCACCGAGGCTACGTCCTGCGCCCACACCTACAGAGGGCGGCTGTCAGTGAGGTGATTTACCCCCCTGTGCTACCTCTCCTCTCCATGCTGATCATTCTGCGTTGCGTTTTTGTCGGCGGGGAGCGGCTGGGAGCTGAAACCACAGGGAAAACCACAGAGCCGATGGCACGGAGGGCTTCGGACGTTGAATACAATTCATTTCTCGCCGCTCTGATGAGATTACGGCGTTGTCGTCTCGGAAAGGTTCGGACGCGAGGACGGGTCAGGATGTGAAAGCCGGGGATGGAGTTGAGAAATGGAGGTCAGACATTAGCAGGCAAGGGCGTTCTGTGAGGCTGGTTAAATGGAGTTATAAATTTATAATGACATCGCACAAGGAGAGGAGGGGGGCAAAGACAAGATAGGAGACAAATGCAGGTCAACAGATGGGACCATTTCTTGCTATCGTCCTTTGTGCATCTCTGATACGTGCGTACCCATGTGTGTGACCGAGTGTGTGCCCATGTCCACCGAGGTTTTTGTTTTCCCTCCTAAGCCCCGCTGGCGTCCCCTCCATCACGTCGGGGGGCATGAAATTGAAGCCGTGCACTTTCTTCCCCGTAATGCGGGGCATAAACAGGAAATCTAATCATGGCACTACAGCAATGAGAACCCCAATACTGTAAACACACATAAGCTTACAGCATGTATACAGCGAGGACATATACGGGGGTGAGGGAAAAGTGCCCAGTATAGATTTGCTTCTCTAAGACACTAAAGCATTCCTGCTCACTGAGGTCTGCGCAGCGTCGTGTCGGATAGTAGAAACAGATGCGCTTGATGTAACAATATTCTCCGCAGTACATGCGCCGCTCTCAGATTGGAAAACACTCGGGACTCTAATGGCCTCGCAAACACAGGGGGAAGTATACAAGACGCGCACAAAAAAACATGTAGTTATGGTTTTATGTTTTGGTTAAACAAGGTACGTAAAACACGGCATGAGGATACACAGACGGAGCGCAGCCCTCATTACTCACTTCCATTTCACTTTACTGATTTTGGAAGCATTCCCCCACGAATTTGAGTCTGTTGGCATGAGGTAAGGCCGAAGCAGCGTGCCAAGTGATTTAGAGCTGGACGCTTTGGAAAGCAGTACATCAAATGCAGACAGAACAAGCAATGCTATCAAACATCCGAGCGCCAAGGGCATTTAAAATAGCGGCTGATGCTAATGCTGTATACGGCGTGTCACTCGCTATAAACATACGCCCGCCTGCACTTAAATTTAAATGACAACTCAGCTCACTCCTTTTTTTTTTTTTACTGAACAAAGTCAGAGGGAAAAGGAGAGAAAGTGAGAGAGGGGGGGGCTCACAGCGGAGTCACAGACAGACAGAACCACCCGAAAGAAAACAGACAGTGTTGCTCTCCCCATTAACGTTTCAGATTTTGATATGAACCAGGGATGCGGAGTGGTGGCCACTATATCAAACCCAGACCGGTCCTTTCCCGGCCTCATTTCTGCAGTCATCTGTGTAATGGCAAGATCAATGTGAATGAAATCAAGCGGCTGTCTCTATTACGGCCGTCCTTCTGTTAAATCTCGAAACAAAAATGAGAGCAGTTGATCGGACTCTCCCCGGGAACGGCGCGAGGCCAACTGGTTGACGAGCCTGATTCATTCAGCATGCTTCTAAATTGGAAAATGTCCTCCTTTCGTTTCTCGATCCCGGCGCAAATGTCAGCACGCTCGCTGTTCTTCCTTTTTGCTGATTTTTTTCTCCCTCCCCAGTTCTTTTTTTTCTCCCCCCCTCGCGCTCTGAACCCATTTTCAATTCCCTCCGCGCGTTGACAGACACTCTCATCTGGGCGACCTTGCTTTCTTCCTGTGTTTCCAGGTTCGGGGGGGAGGTTGGAGGGGGGTGAAAGGTGAGAGGTCGGCCTTGTGCTCGGTGCTGTCTCGGGCTCTGTCAACACAACCTCTGCTCCGTAATACCATTTCCCCTGGATCTTACTGAAAGTGGAGGTGGGGGTGACGGGGTGCAGCCAAGACAGTCATTAGCTGCGCTGTTGTGGGCTGACATACCACAGAGGGAGCGCTTCACATCATAGCATACACGCTGAACCTGTACAGAGCATCATGAGGGTTATCAGAGGGAATTTTATGAACTGCTTTACTACCAATCACATACACATAATGCTCTCTGATGCATTTTATCAGGACTCATAAAATATTTCACTGATCATATCATAAAAAATATGTGCAGTTTAAGAACAATACATGACTTTGATAGACCAGAACGTGTATTAGAACGAGTAACTGTATTTCAGAGTTTATGTTCAAGCTGCTTTTTTCGTTATCGACAAATATGTGATGAATCTGAATATTGAAATACTGAGGCCACCTTACTGCAGTGATATCAGAATATTGCTATAGTCTGCAACAATACACATGAAAATCAGATTGTAGCAAAACAAAGTCATCTTTATCACAAATGCCTATCAAATACTTAAGTAGCCATCTTATTGTAGCACATATATACACAGTATCTACATCTAGTATTTATCTCAATGACCAGGGAACCAGGGCTTTATTCTAATGTTTCTTCAGTTTAGAGACAGGCCTTTATTCCTTATTTCACTTTATGTAAATGATAAATACAGCAAGAGTCATGTCACAATGATGAAGATGCTTTCAGTTTCTCTCACAGAAAATTTGGTATCACTCATTTGTTACTTCCAGTCGTTTCCGCCCTATTAATCTTTATTTTAATCCAAATCACAATGTTTTCTAAAGCTGACCAAAGCATATGACGAAGGTCCAGTTCGCCTGTCGGTACGCTGCCGTCGTGTCACTTTGGGAGCAGTGATGTATGTCTGTTTGGGAGTCGTTGGCAATCAAGCTATTGATTCTCGGCGTATGAGGATGTGTTGCATTTTGTAGACTTTTAATGTGAAAAATCAACAAGGACTGAGTTTACATTGAGCTGTTTACCCAACCTGGATGACAGTCTTTGTTTGAAAAGTAGCTTTTATTTGAACCTCGTTGCACCCACATGCAGAATATTGGATTTGCACCTTATCGCACAAACAATACGTTGTTAGGTGATTGTTAGTGTGATCACTTTGGAATAGTACTCAAATGTTCATGTTCTGACCCTCAGCTGAAAAAAAACCATTGTTAAATAGATCAACTGTGAGATAAAATCTAATGTTTAAAGGTTGATATTACGTCTCTATAGAAATGTTATTCTAAGAGGCTTTGCATTACTTGACCCTCTTTAAACACATGATCCTGGTGTCCATTACCCACAACCCACACGTCCAAAATGTAAAAGCTATCAGAATCCCTCAGTAACATAACCCAAGCCTAAGGTTTTCAACATCTTCCCTCGTCTGAAGTTTGACCTTTCACCTCTTAACTACCTCCTGTTTGGCCTTCGGTGTCTTTTCAATTAGACATCAAAAACAGTATTGGTGGAGTCGGGCCTTAACACGTCCCTACCCTGCACTCTGACCCCGGCGCTCGATTCGAGGCATTTTATGATCTGTTCAATACCCTGTGATCAATGCTACTTAACTGTTTTCGAGAAAGCAGCCTTCCTCGAACAGGTCAATGGTCACAGTGATTATGAGCATGCCATGAGGGCCCCGCCCCCCCTCTGGAATTCCCCTATATTCCTCTTTGACCCCGCCCACCCAAATATCCCGCAAGGTGCTAGGAGCCGCCTGTCATTGTGATTGATTGTCCCTAAATACAGCAAGGCGCGATCAGTGGTTGGTTTCCGTGGTAACTCACAGCGGGCCATGTGTGTGTTTGCGTACGCGTCTGTGGTCTTTATTAAGATTGGTGGTTCTCATATACACGAGTCTCACCCTACAACCCTTCTCCGTATAGGACACCCTGTAAACCCAAATACTGGTCCGTCATCTGCTGCCAGTGTGTGCCTGGGTGTGTGTGTTTGTGGGTGAGCGGCTGGGTGTGTGAGCAGGAGAGTGTGTGTTTTCGCTGTCTCGGAGTGTGAGAGCAAAAGACGAGGTCTCAGCAATAAGCGACAGAAGGGAATATGTTTTCCTTTCCACTGCCAGGAGAATGGAAAAGTCTGGGGTCTAATGACTATCCATGAAATGGGAGTTGAACCATAATAATCATTAGGGTGTTGCCACACACACTCACACACATGCACACATTCACACACATGTGTATACATGAAAAGAGGCACTACGTACCACCAGCTGTTTTGTCCTTACCCATATTTCCCCTGTGTGAACACACTTACGAAAACGTTTTGCACAATTTCACATATGAGCTAAAAATCGAAATGTGAAAGAAAGTAATGTCACATGTCAACTGAACATTTTCACAAGTTTCCCATATGAAAAAACTTTCATATATGAGATCTGAAAAAAAAAACACTTTGTTAGGGTTCAGAAAACATCAAACTTTTGGCAGAAATATCGGTTGCCAGGAACGCAGCTGCAAAAGTCCTTTACTTTTTCGTCAAAAACATCCGCTGTCATAAACAGAGCTCGAAATTGTTCCGAGGTCTCGTTAAAAAACAGCGGTTTCACACTTACAAATGTTGAAACGCTGTGTCAAACACTTGTCGCTTGTAACTCCGCCGCCTCCCCTTCCACTTCCGGACATGAAAGCCAGGTCCTAAACATGCAATCTGAACATGATATGGCCCATTTTGTTGAAATGTCAATATGGTAGGTTTGTCCAAATGTGAACGCATGTGCGGTGTGTAGTGGAAAAGCTATCTGCCAATATTTTATCCCGGCGACTGGGCGGCGTTTTCAGGTGATTGACGGTTTTTACACGTAGAAAATAAAATAATGTCACATGTGAATGGGGCATTTTTTAAAAAGTGATTGTTTTTTTCACATATGAATGAAAACCTTTAGTCGGAAAATGTATAGTTATTTTTTTTTTTACATCCGAATAACATAAGATCTAAGGTTTATTTAGGACACAAAGTCAAACCAAACAAGCACGTTTGTTCACACACGTAATAATGGACTCATCTTCGTGTCTGTGTTTTTCTGGCTGTTGAGGCAGCCGTGTTTGGACACTTGAAGAGCTCCTTGTGGTCCGATCCTCCATTTTAAGAGATGGGCACTAATGACCGCTGAGCCACCGGCCTGACAGCCAGCGGCGGGAAGCGTGCGGCTCGGCATCCCTCCCCTCTCAGAAAAACACCACAGTATTATCAGGTCGCTCGGTCTGTTGTGTCCTGGACTCTCTCTGTTCATATTTGACGTCTGTTTTATTGCCTCTCCTCTTATCTGCTGCCATGAACGCTGGCGGTCCCCAGGGTGGATTCACATGGGTTTGATAGTGTAGTTCGAGATATCTGTCTGTCTGTCTGTCTGTCCGTCCGTCTTTCCCTCTGTCTCTTTTTAGTCTCTTGTTTCATCGCAGCTGTCCACTTTTCGCCCCCTCATTCTCTCTGTACCCCCGCCTACTTGTCTCTCTGTCATTTTAACCTTCACTCTCTGTCTGTCTGTGCCTGTCAGTCCTTCCCCTCCTCTCTGCTTTTTGCTTTCATCATGGCTCTGTTTTCCTGCCGAGGTGAGTGTTGATAGCTCCCATATTTTCTCCCAGACCCCCTTTTTTCTTCTCGTCCTCCCTGCCCCGTGTCTTCCCATCATCCCTCGTTCCCCTCGCCTGTTCCAAATCAGACAACACATCATAGCCCGAAAAGGCGGTTTTCACGAGGACACACTGCCATAGAATGTTTTTTTCTTTTTCTTTTCTGTGCTATCATCATGGCGCTGTCATTATCGAGGGCCATTTTCAGGTCAGTTGGGGCTGACACATTTCACTTATACCACACCAATGAATAGTTGGGAATATGTTTGGGCGGTATGACAGTGTATACCATGAGATGACAGGAATTTGCCAACCATCAGCGCAGCTTGCAATACAACCATTCCAGTTTATTGCAGCTATGTGCAATCAAACCAGTGGGGTGTCTTTATATAAGTCTTGGATTTCCAGGATATTTGCATCAAAACATACATAATTCATCTCTACAATACATCTCTAAGAGACCATCTAAGTGACCTGCTGATTGTCTGTACTTATATATGCATAATGCTGCATGCGTGTCGTATCTACTGTATATATATTATCTAGTCTTGGTTCTCAGTATACTTATTATTGGCATTGATCTCTCTAATTTTGATGCGTTAGTTACAAATGTTACCTGTAGGATGCATCTGTATGGACCTGCTTTATATGTTGTATAGTCTTGATAGAGTGAAGGGAAACTGTATTGTTGTGACTTTAAATTTTTAGACATCAGCAGTATTCTATTCATCATAAAGGTTCATATTTATCTGTTGATGCTGTTTTTCTTCTGTTCCCGTCTGTAATTACAGTTAAGCATTGGTGACTTTTTGAGTCCACTTTATATGAACTGACTTATTTACGTGATCATTTTGCTAAGCGTTTATGTTTGTTGATGTTTAAGATACATGTATGATGGGGATTTTTACTTCCATAAGAGAAACTGATCTTTTGGGATTATGTTCCTCGCAAGATCCAACAAGGAATCACCACAGGAGAAGGACTCCTCATCTTCTGTTAATACTTTACTGACTCCCAGCTTGATCATCATTATCAACACTAACCCTGTAGTCACGGACAGAAGAGTGGTTGTGGCAGGGTATGCAGCTTCACGTAAAGCAATTCTTCTAGAAGTCTCAACACTTAGACCAGAAGCTCTTGTTATCATGCTAGTAACAATAAGAGGAATGGTCACCACATGAAGCATCATGAGTGTCTCTCCTGGACGTATATAGGGACATAGATCTTGAGAATCAAGCCCAGAGAAACACCCAGGCCAGCAACAGTCGAAGATTCCAGATGTCGCTACTGTGATTTAAATGTAATTACACTGAGACAGAAGATTTTATCCATATTGGCCACCAGTGGTTGGAACCCAAACAATGACTGACAGGAATAGTTTGATGTTTTTCGGGTGTACAACTTTCACCTTGCTGAGAGTTAGATGTGAAAAGGTTAAAGAGTCTGCCTCACGGCATCGATTAGGGACAATAAAAGAGTTGGCTGCTTGGCAACCTTAAGGTGACGACAAAACGTCAGCAAGCCCCAGGACAAAGAAATTAGGCTTGCATGTAACCCCATGCAAAGCTTTTTGCTTCAGCCTTGTAAGGATTAAACAGATGAGATGTGAAGTGTTGATTTGTGAGCTTAAGAAAGGCTGACAGACAGATATTTTTTAAAACTTTGGAATGAGCCAGGCCAGCTGTTATCAGTCTTTAGGCTGAGCTTAGTTAACCTCTGTCAGTACCTCAGTATTAATCAAACACTTACGTATTATGGAGAGCCAATAGCCAAAGTGTATTAACTGGATTTCCCAGAATGATGTCTAAAGTATTATGACTCATAGAGAGTTTGACAAGGTGTGTCTCCTGTTTATTAAGTGCTTTCAGTTGTATTTATATGATAAAGTCATCATAATTTTGCATCTTTCCACTCCAAACAACCGTCAGCAGACACAAATATTGATACAAGATTGCAAGCCAACAGCGGCAGTGACATGTTATGGTTAGAGATTATTTTGTGATTTAAAGAGGCCAAAGACTTATCTTATTTTGATCTTTATTCCCTGATGAGTTGTATAACACACATGTTGTATATTGCTTTTTATTTGTACAGAGTCCGATGTCATGTTGAGTATCGAGGATTTCGCGTCAACACAAACAGTGTCCAAGAATACCAAATAAAATCTGAAACCCGATCAGTTAAGGAGCCTTGTTATTTACGCAGCAGTGTTGCCTTTCGTCTCCCCCAAACACGACTGCCAACACCCAGCAGCATCACCGATGCAGAGTTGAGATGTTCTCGGCCGGGATCCATCATTATTCTTGGGTAAGCGACCGTTCCCGACTGGACATCCGCGCTCTTGTTTCTCGGCGATGCCAGGAGTTATGTCAACCGGGCGCCTGAGCCAGAGAGAACATACATTCCCTGTGTGCCCATGTCTGTCGGCTGCAGCCAGAGCTTGAGTTACACTCCTCTCTCCAACCTACAGCCAGGAAAAACAAATGACATCCTTTTTTTAAAGTTTGGAATCCAGGGCAAAATTTCTTCCCCCTCGTTCTCTCCCAGTTTGGATCGTGATAGATCCATCAACGTCAGCCTCGTAGTTTGCGCCAATTGTTCTGCCCTGGCCATAATTTGATGGCTTCCATATGAGTGGGTATCCTCTTATATTATAATGGGAACTGCAATCAGGATCAGTGTGTGAATGGTGGCTGACATCCTGCCATAAAGCACACTGGAGCAGATGGTTGCAGGCCCTGGCATGCTCGGACTGAGAAGCACACACGCTGAAAAACCGAACGCAGGCACGGCCGTGCGCTTCTGGATTTGAGTAGATCCAGACAACGGTTTTCACACACAGAGACCGAGCACACGCCCTGCGCCGCCGTTACTGTTGTCATTCTTCATCTCGTATCATTGGTGCGCCATCAGTGGTGGTTTGGGCCTTCAGGACAGGGATAATTCTGGAGACAGCACTTTCACAGCGAGGTAAAATGGCCCTGTCGCTCCCAATCCCAGCTCAAATCCATCAGCTCGGCCGCGCCCGTCACCATGAGAAACCCAGGAAACGGACGGACGGCGATCGACTTGGCAGGCACCTGGAATAATTTGGAAAACGTCACAGAGCCCAAAACTCTTCCAGAAATAGATTCCTTAACAGCGTAACGCCGAAGAAAGAGAAGCCATAAGTGGGAGCTATTGAAAGCATAATGAAAAATAATACACTGTGGGAATGGAAAGCCTGAATCTTGAAGGATTATTAAATTGCGGCAGTTGCGAAACGACTAAACAGCGTAACCATACAGACTGTACCAAGAAAAGGTCAACTGTGTATTATAAAGGAACTCGAGTAAAAAAAATATCCTGGATGCAGTTTAGCAACACGCTCACACAAACAAGCGGGAGACTGTTTTAGTTTCAGATTAAATGCCAACACGCTGAACACAGTGATAATCAGCGTAACTTTGAGTGGAGGAAAGTGCGAGACCCCAATCCAACGGTGGCCATTTTAAACTTTGGAGGGCAAAAGAGCCGAGTTTACAGGCAGCCTGCCCATGTTTCATACCAAGATGCATAAGAGAGACGTCTGGTTTGAACATTGGGTACTTCTCTTACCTCATTTTTTGTCAATTGAATCTGCATTTTCATATATTCCATTGTGATTATTTTATTCAAACCTATTTCCAGTAAAAGTCTTCATCAATCTCAATTATTCTGTATATATACCATAGCTGAAGGTTCAAGGGATGTAATGCAATTTATATTTCATTACGTCACAGAATTTAATTATAGTGTATTCACACATACAGATCTCTATTTATACTCCAAATAATAAATAAATAAATATAAATACAAATAATAGAAGAGACAAATGATAAGATATATAATTCATTTAAACCCTGTCTTCAAGAAAAGACAAAACGTGGATCTGTACTGAGTCTGACTCAAAGCTGTGTGTGTCTTAATGGTCCAGGTGCAAATTAAAAGTGGAGAGGGAACGTGAAAAAATATAAGTCAGAAATGCATATTGAATTGATTTTCTTTCAAAAGTGGTTGTGCTCTTTATAATGGGACGAGGCCCAGATGGATGCTCAGTTGGTTTGAAGTGTCTGCGATGAAAAATTAGAAGCTGTTGACGAAAATCTGAAAAGCTCTCTCTGCCATTTGCGTCCGCTCTTGAGACGGTTTGAATGGAGGGAATATTAATGTTAAAATTCAAATGTTTTTTTTTTTTGGTATCAGTTCACAGTGCATTGTTTGTGCCTATCAAAATAATGATTTTTTTTACACCTCTTGTACTAACACTGGCTGCTAAAAAAAAACCTTGTATATTTACTTCTATTTCAGTTATTGTAATAAAATGATAGACAAACAATAGACCAAAATGATTTGATAAAATGGAGACCTAAACAGCAAAAACGAAAAGAGAATCAAAAAGCGAAGGCGCACAAATGGAAGAACACGACATAATAAGCTGTGCGAACACAAATGCAATACCAGAAAGCCCAAAACTGATCACAGTCGGATAAAACGAGTCAGCACAGGTCCGCAAACAATCATCCGGCGGAGGGAGGGGAGTGGAACAATCTCAACGAGACAAAACAAAGAAGACTTAACATTTCCAGTCGATGTGAATGTTTGTCTGATTAGATACACAATGGTTAACCGGAGTGATGCCCTCACGTAAACTCTGCAGCACCAGATATGAGGTCAGAGAATGCTGTTCTACATAAATCTGTGATATCAGAATGTATTCATTCAGTCTGCCACACTAGTCCGGGGTGGGTCTTTGTTAACATCGCGTATCGGAGTCTGACATCTGTCTGCTCAGGTCGACCTGAGGCTCTCACACGGGGACCTGCCGTGTCTCCCTTACACACCACTAAATCTGGGCCATAATCACACCCTAATTCACACACTCATAAATCTTCTCCCCCCGGCTCTGATGTCAGCCCTGTCCACAGACGTACAAACACATACACACACGCACACGCACACATATGTATAGTGTTCATCATAAACTACTGCGGGAGGATATTTTTAACAATTCGTTTCAATGCCTTTCCCAGTGCCAAAGTTGGGGCCCTTTGAAGTTGGAGTGGAAGTGCAAGAGAGAGCTCGTTTAATTTCACTTCAGTCGAGCGCTGCCAAGGTCCACGAGGAACTTTCAAAAGCATTTCAGACAGCTATAAAATTAAGCCCCGCTAAAAAACACAACATAATGAAAAAGGGGGTTTTCAGAAAAAAGATCATGTTCAAGTGCTTTCTACATGTGAAGTTGAAAGGGAATGCTCAGGGGCTGGATAGCGTTTCACATTCATCTGTTTACGGTGCCTGCGAGGATGCAAAATATAGCCTGGCACACTTTGTAAAATCAAGAACAGATCTATCGCAAAGAGCAATTTAGGACATACTGACAGTAGAGTTCAACTTTGGGGATAAAGAATTATAGTATTTCTTACTCTTCAGCTGCTTTGAAACAACATCCAATCAGCCTTTTTCTCTTTCTACTTCGGCTTTGAGGGATGAAAGGTCGAAAGAGCAAGATGTGACGTATAGGAAGGGCCGTGACAGATGTATACAGGGATGAGCACAGAAACAAAGAGAAAGCAAAAGCTCCAAGAGGGATCTTAGGAAATACTTTGCTCGCCCCAAAATTCAATCCATCCCCAGAACATTCATTAAGATGTATAATGTTGTGCTTGATTTACCACTTTGGCAAAGCAGTTGTTTCTTTTTCAAATTACATTGTATTGGTTTATAATCTTTTTATCTAAAACATGTATCAGACTTTATTCTCAACCCTCTGTCTTCTAAATATCCCTCCAGCGACTGTCCCATCAGAGCTTAGCAACTGTAACTAGGTATGACTGGACTGTCAAAACTGCACATGCCTT
Organism: Lagodon rhomboides; assembly: GCA_039737535.1. Lineage (NCBI taxonomy): Eukaryota > Metazoa > Chordata > Actinopteri > Spariformes > Sparidae > Lagodon > Lagodon rhomboides. The sequence continues at coordinate 40,731 of JBBNBP010001233.1, read as the reverse complement.
TTTTTCTGCAATCTGTCCAAAACTAAAAACATAAGAGCAAAAGTGTGAGCAATAGATTTAACGGCCAGTATGTTAGTAGGGTGGAATGATGGGAGTTGTTGTATTCATTGCTAAAAAAACACCATTGCTGATTAAAATCCCCCATCTCCTTCGGTTGGACCGGCGGTCCTGCTGGTCAAAGATGCCGCGGGTAGTGATGATCTCAGAGTCCGCTGCTCTTCTCCATTGCTGATGAATGTCATGGGTATACTTTTTTTCATCTACACGCGCAGCCCATGACATAAATACTACGCGTTTCTTCTCAATACAAAATTATATTGATGCTTTTGACAAAATTACAATATTCACATCCATCACAAAGCCCAGCTGGCACCGGACGTCAATAGACGTTGGTCTTTGGTTGGATTCAAGTCATGACGTCAGGTGACCAAAACCCAGCGTCCATTGATATCTACTTTCAACATCTTTTGACATAGGAATATTGACGTCAAATGACGTTAATATTTTGTTGTTTTTATGTTGTGGTGTCTGGCAACCAAAACCCAACGTGTGTCAGACGTCTTGTACTCACACAACTTTGACGTTGAATAATCACCTTTTTGATGACAAAATTCTAATGTCTGGACAACATCTATCAACAACGTTGATTTGACTCAAGATAGCCTACATAACTGATTTCCAACGTCGGACCAACGTTAAGTTCAGACGTTAACCCGATTTTCATTTTCAACTAAATACTAACGTCTATTCAACATCAGAGGCGTCTCAATTAGACGTCTCTATGACTAATTGGCGTCTAGTGCCAGCTGGGAGTCTGTGCTGGAGCAATTTTGATTCGATTCAATTTGTTCGCACTGGATCGATATGAGACACAGTCAGTTACAGTTCTCTACCTGTCATGTTTTAGGAAGGAGGTGAGATTGGACTGACTAGGTGACACAGACGGGCCATGGGGATTTCAAAATAAAGGCGTGTCTTAAAGATGATGACGCTGATCGATGTTTTCACTTCTCACGACTCGAATCGATTTATCAACCCGGTCGATTCATCATTACACGACTACTGCAAACTGCCAGTGCAAGAATGAGAGGCATCGCAAGACTAACTTAGCCGGAGCCAGCTGAACTGTAAATTCAGCCCTATATTTCAGACATCAAGGAGAAGAAAAATGGATTTGGGAAACATACAGAGCAACAAAGTAGATGACATAAAGTAATTACAAACATCACTGAAAATGTGCTGTATGCACAACACCATCCATCACGGTTGTACGATTAAACTGTTACCAAATGTAGGAGAGGAGCGAGCATCATCTGTGAGTGATGCGGAGAGGAGAAAATACGAGAGAATGAAACCCAAGAGGAGAGGGGTCCTCCTCCTCCTCCTCCTCCTCCCATCGGTCTCCAGCACATTAATTGAGTTTGGATGGATTGGAGATCGATGGCGGGGAGGCCCCTCGATAGCTCAGCGGTAAGAGGGATTAAAATTTGAAATCAATTAGTTTTGTGTCTGCAAACCCTTACCTCTGCGGGAAGAGAAAATCAATTAAGGAAATTAAAAGTTGAAGCAGCGACAAGAAAGTCATTTTCAACGAGCTTCTCCGCTTTCATCTCAGCCGGAGCTAGGGGGCTGAGTGGCACTGAGGATCAGATGGCGCCTTTATCTCAAGTCCTTAGAAGAGTCTCGGCCCCGCGGAGAGATTCAAGGGTGGTATCTGCCCTTTGAACCTTTGACCTCTGAAGTGAGGGACTCCCAGGCACACCTGGCTCACTGCGCCGCCTGGAACACACACAAAGACACACTGAGTTAAAGTGACATCAAGTGTATTCATTTAACGTAAAGCAAGCTAAGCGCCACCGTTCTCAACCTTTGCCGTACAAAAAAAATATAACTCTATTTCACACATGTGTGTATGTATCTGTACACAAGCGACTGGAGATCTTAGATATCAAACACAGATCAGACTTCAAGAACTGGAGGCTTTGGAGACCACACACTCAAACAATCCTCTGGAAGCCCTCTCTTACGGTATAGAAATGTATATGCTTTTTATCCTGCAAAGCCCGAATACGTTGAAGGCGTTTTTTGTCAAAAATCAGCATTCCACTAGCTCCTAATCGCTTCTGAGAGAGGCAGACTGGAAGCGATAAAAGCGCAGATAGATGCTGGGTTCAGAGACAGAGAGGTGAGAGGTAAGGAGACGGAGAGTCTCTTTGAAGATGTTCTGCCCGGCAACAGACCACACAGCGCCGTCGGTGCAATCATCGTCCTCTCGGCGGGGAATCATCACCGGGGGGTCAGAGGTCAGCCACCGACCAAACAGCAACGGGAGGAGATACAAGGTTGAGGTGAAAGACAGCAGTATAGGATGGCCTCAGCTGGTTATCTACAACAATATACACACACAGGGATGCACAAGTATTACTACCATCTATTTATTTTTTATTTGATTCAAAGGGAGTTTATTTTCTGACATTAAATGGTATGGTATTTTTACTGGTCCTAGTATTGATGCATGCAGTTTTTTTGTGTGTTTTTTTCCTGTAAAAGAACTATTGTAAAATAAACTAGTAACAAATCAAACTGGAAATAGACCAAAGATTTTAATCGAGGAACTGCTGGGTGACTGGGATATCTCCATCCACCATCCATGTCCATGCATCATCACTGATAGTAACTCATGCCTCCCTATGCCAAAAAAATCTGAACTATTCCTTCAGCCATTTGCAAGAAAAAAAATAGTGATATGGTCGAGTTAGCACCATGTTTCAAAAATGACATTATCCTTATTGTAAAGACAGCAGACAGTAGGCTTGTAGCCATGTGCTACAATCAGTCCTCTTCTCCATACTGGCAGTGAATTGATCCATTAGTGCAACTTCAATGTAGTAAGTGATGGGGACGAGCGCTATATCACATACATTAAAGTTGCAATAAGAAGGGGCTTTTTCACAGCCCACATGGACAGGAGAGATGATTGTAGCGATCAATAACTCTTTTGAGTAGTGTGTTGAGTATTCAGAGAGAGATTCAGAGCGACTGGAGGAACTTCTAATGGTATACTTACCCCGTTGGGCTTGAGAAAATAGAGAACAGCAGGGAATGGCCCTGCTAACCAGAATTACCCCTTTGAGTGTTTTCTGATCCACCAGCAGAGTGAAGGAATGGCCGAGTTAGACAACTGAAGCTACTTGGTTAGGGATCAAGCTTATTTTTAACAGAAGCCAATTTTGAAACGTTGGTACTGTAGGAGACGAGAAGAGAATCGTGGTCTCTGGTGTCAAAGTCAATAATTATTTTGGCAATATAACATCACACTGTGTTCACGTTCGCCTTAAAGAGAAGGGAATCATTATACCACCAGCTGCAAGAGCTCGCTTTTCAAAGAAACACAAGCCTATAGTATTTTCACCAGGTTCTCACTCCCTCGTCGCCAAATATGGGAGTTTGGTCAGTGGCCCATAACTCTGAATGTGTTTTTAAATCAATGGTTGTTTTTACGTTAGAAGTCCACATCTACATCAGTTGTTTAGGAGAATGCTGCAAGGCTGTTTTGCTGTAAAGATCCAGAAATATTTTGTGAACTACGGAAACTTCACCTGACTTTCCACCACCTTGAGGATGAGTAGTGACTGTCGCAGCATTGTGGGGCTCACACACCGCCCAGACTCAAACCAACGGCCAACTGCCTTTATCCGACTGCTCCGTTGCCTCCCGCCTGACCCGTTTGGCAGGAGAGACTCATTAAGAACGTACCGCTTCGACTACTGCCAGCTACACAGTAGCGTGTACGTTCTGCGCTTGCGTGAGTAGTAATCGAAAACACGAAAACAGGGAATGACGTACCAGACGCACTTCCTCCCACACACCGCACTGATTTGCTAGCACACCGCCAATCAGAATGGTCATTGAACAGCTAGCTAACAACCAATCAGAGTATCCGATCCTCAGACGGCCAACTCTCTCAGACTTTGCAAGTTGAATCTGACCAGACGCCGACCAGATTCCAAAAGCTTCCAACACAGCTGAACACACCGAACAGATTTGTTCCCGAACTCGTCCGAGTCTCCCCAAACGTTTCAGATGTCCAACGTTTGGGCCAGCGTGTGCCCGCCTTAACAAACCTGGGCCCACCCACTTGTACAACTGGCGCATCCTAAATGACCAGGAGACATATACTTATAAGTATATCAATTATTACTTTATATTTAATTAATTAAATAATCATGTAAATATGCAATAAAGACTTAAAAAACCTTTCCTTTTCTAAAATAAAGATTAATAACAATTCAAATGAAACTACAGACCAATCACAACAGTCCATTTAAAGCTGATGCAGCCCTGTGCCCTACACACACACAAGTCAGGGTATAGAGGTTGTCAGACTGTGTGAGTCCATGAATGCAAAAGCATTTCCTACCGGGGCTAGAAGAACCTGGAAAACAATGTTGGCAGGACGGGAGGCAGAGCTCAAAATATACCTGCCTCATTTGATCGACTCAGACCGTTTGTGTTGAGACAGGCTTTCGAACTGACAGCACAATACGCCTCTCTCTCTCTCTCTCTCTCGTTAAAAGTCTATGTAGCTCACCCAGCATTTGATATCTCTCTCTCTCTCCCTGCAATTAACGTAAACAAATGATCAACCAGTCAGATGACTCAAACGAGATGGTATTACCTTAAATATGATTAAAATGTCAGTGAAAATGAATGTGTTAGTCTGCGCGATCCGCGGTACAAAAAATAAACGCGATAGATACGACGCTGTTTCATTCTGGCATCGTTTGAGCAATGCACTCACGTGTGCTGCTTGTTATAAATATGACCCGTCGCCGGCTAAATAACGAGCTATCCTTGCATTGCACATGTGTTAGAAAAAGAATGAAGTGTCGTGATCAACCAGACGTGCTAGACGTGCACAGCATGATATCATTTCTACTTAAGTGAGCATGGCAACTGTCAAGGAAAGGAAACACAGTATTCACACCTGTGATTAAAAGGCCCAACCTAAATGACTCATCCAAAATATGAAATCCTGGTAGACAGTGCCTGAAATTTCTTTTTTTTTTGGGTGAAATGATCCTTTAATAGCAATACGTATTCCCTCTGGCTCAGTGTCTGTGAACATCCGCAGGGCTGGGTGAATACAGAAGTTGACCGACGCAACTTAACTCTCATTTTTTTTTTTTTTGTACATCGTGTTTATTATATCATGCTCTGATTATAATTACCCTGCACTCACATGGGCTTTTTTTTACAGAAGAACACACACACACACATTCCGCACACTCGGTGGATAAAGGAGCTCTTATGTCAGCGAGAGAGAGAGAGAGAGAGAGGAAAGAAAGGGTTCCTCCACTCTGTCCCCCCACAAAAGAAGCAAACAGGCTTTGATATCGGTGAAGAGACGTTCCCTCCGAGACCAGTTGGAAGTTATCTATTCTTTACATATAAAGACACGGAGCCATTTCCCTGCCCCGCACTCGTCCCGCCGTGGAGAGCCTTTCCAAAAAACAGGGTACGTAGTTGAACAGAGAGCCTGATGGAATGAAAAGAGGGGCACGGGGTGAGCACGTAAAAGGATACGAGGGGGGAGAAAAAGGAGCTGGGAAAGAAGAGACGGGACGAGAGGGGAGGCAGGGCGAGGGGTGAGCGGTAGGGGGGACGGGGACGGAGACAAGAGCGGAGAGCGCTGAAGAAAAATCATCTTACCCCAAAGTATCTGCACCTGAGAGCAATTTGTCCCCAATTTTGGGAGCTTAATCACACCATTGAAGTGTGTGCACACACATTCTGACACACACACACACACACACACACACACACAGCGGCAGCATTTGCAGGGTCTGGAGGGAGTTAGACACGCGGATGATGTCTTCTGGGAAAGCTGCAGGGGTCTTTGAAGAGATACCCAGCTCTCCACCACTCTGCACGCTAGATGGTGGGGGCCCTCTCATTTTTTTGGTACAGCAAAGTGTGTGTGTGTGTGTGTGTGTGTGTGTGTGTGACCCAGGCTCCTCCATCTTCTCTTTTTTTTTTCTTAATACTCCACAGGCTCTCTTTCATGGTCTGGGCACCAAGCATTTTCCCCTCTCTCCTCTTTTTCTTCATTCTTTCTTTTCTGCTGAAGTAGCTTGGGCGGAGTTCCTCTTGTGGGCAAGGGTGGTATGGAAAGACAGGAAGAAAGAAAGAAAGAAAGAAAGAAAGAAAGAAAGAAAGAAAGAAAGAAAGAAAGACACACTGAACTTCTCTCCGTCTCTCTTATCTGTGTGTCGGAAACGAGGCATTAGCCTCTGGAGAGCGGCCAACGCTGGTTCTTTATGATTGGGTTATAATAAAAACTGCCTCAAGATCAGATGAGATGAGATGAGGGAATGAACATTTGAGGTGGAGGAGGAAGAGGAGGAGGAGTAGGCACTGTGAGGGTGAAGAGAACGAGGAGGAGGAGGAGGAGGAGGAGGAGGAGGGAGTTTTGCGGTGAGGAGAGTTTGCTTAAAGCGCTGAGCTGTTATTGCAACGGGCGGCTCAGGAATGCAGCCGCTCACTACTCCGACCAAAGAGCGAGGGAGAGTGAGAGGGAAAGAAAGAGAGCCAGAGAGAGAGAGAGAGAGATCGGTAAACCAGAGTGCGACCAGGCTGACCACATTATGTCATCAAGGCTTTATGATCTGCTAATAACCAGATCGTACTGAAGAAAAAACATTCTGGTTTCATTTAGAGTCCACAGACGCTGTTTGACGTTTAAGATATAGGGTCCATATCTGAGAGGACTAACCCAGGCTAACTGTCAAAGCATGTGGACATTAAAAGTCACAGACAGGCTAGAGCTAAAGCCAGAAAGGATGACAAACAGCTGCACATGTCCTAATTCAAAAATACATGATATCTCTCAAACGCTGTATTGCTTACATGGTATATAATGCTGCTCAGACATGTTTTAAATACTACCGGTCGTGCGCATGACTTTCACTTGAACATACGGACAAAGGAATGTAATCCTATCCTCTTTAAATGGGCAACTTTAGGAAAACATGTCAAGATGAAAATGCAGAACGCGGGCGAAAAGACGAAAAAGAGCCGACAAAGTACTCGTCTTGTTCCACACGAGCAAGCTGTGACCTCGGAATGATACGGTTCAGCGACAAAAATCAGTTATTCACATGTTAGCAGGGCCGTAACACTGAAGGCCCTGAGGCCATGACCTCTGCGTTTTGGTGGTCAGAATTGGGCCAGCTTATTAGCAGCATTGGAGGAGTTAATATTCTAAAAAATAAAAAAACCCATGGCACATATTTGTTTTTGTTTACTTTTTTCACTTTTTTTATTCAATGAGCAAAATATATTAAGCTGCTCAAAATCACACCCATCACGTTGCCTCAGTGGGCTCTACAATCTGTACAGCGAACGACATCCTCTGTGTTAAAAAGCTTATGTTTCTTGATTTCAGTCAGCGATTATCTGATCAAAAAGAGTCCGTAAAAAAAAAAGAAAACGAATCTGACCAAGCATCCAATGAAAAAATGTGGTATTTGATGCTTTCACAAGCTGGTACCCAATATGTTTTAAGGTTTTGTTAGCCAGCGTTAATAGCCAGAGTTTTATTCCTTGCAGTTGGGGATGGCTTGGAAACAGCATTTAGACTCTGAGATTATGTTGGGAGATATAATATTAGGGCTGCAGCTAACTGAAGTTATTGGCTGATTTTGCCCTACCAAAGATCCATTGGTATTGCTGTATATGTTAATAATAAGGTTCACTGCTGCTGTAAAATATCCATATTATTGTCACAAGTGATATTTGGGATCATTGGGAAAAATGTGTGTATATCTGCTGATTTATCAATATTGACATTTTTTACTCTTTAGAATCGATACCAGCATTGACCCCATAAATTGAGCAGTCAATGGCGGTCGGGCTTTACTAAACTCATGACTCAGAATATCTGACTAACAGGGCCTTGCATGTCGCTCTTTAATAAGTCATGAACATGTGATAATGACCCTATAATTTGAAATGGGAAAAGGTTCTCCCTGAGAAGCAAATCAGTGCTCGAAATGTAAGAAAGACCAATGAAGTTTTATCTTTTCTGACTGCTGTGTGAGGAACAGGTGAGGTCTCAAGAAACATGAAAATTGATGATTTGTAATGAAGACACTTTTAGAAATACCAACTAAGAGCCAAACAAATGGTTGACCACGCGTTTTCATTATGTTGCTGGTGTTTGTCTACGACGATAAAATGTAACTCTGCATCTGCCAGTGGGTCAAAGATACGACTTGGTATAATAATAGACTTCATGTTTTATGCAATTAGGTGGAAATGTGAGGATGTATTGGATATCGACAAAGTCCCAATATCGTGCATCTCTAGTTAAGAAAAATAGGTTGTGATTCCAACTGATCAATCCTCAGAGAGCACAGACGGGGCAGACGACGCTCACTGCGTCAGATTTAATCCAATTAACGTCTGATGTGGTTTGGCTGCTTGGAAGAGCCTAAAGAGCAAAGATACTGTGGTACAATTTCCCCCCCAGACACGCCAATGCTGATCATTTGATTAGGTACTTTTAATTAGTGGCGAACACAACCAGAAAACATCCAGAGACAAATCACTTGGGGCAGCTCGAAACCAAGGGCGGATGGGAGGGAACTGGGCGGCGCTAAACCATCCATCACCCTGTCTCTAAAGGTCTCTAATTAGCCGGGGCCAATCAACAGAGACGATCCATCAGCCCTCACGTCGGCCTTAACCAATCGCGGAGCACCATTAGTCACCGTCTGAGGCTGCCCAAGCCAATGGCGCGGCCGGATGATGGAGGGAGGCGAGGGCCGGCTGCCAGGGATGCAGGGGTTTTTAGAGGACGAGGGGTGGAATGGGCCGTGACAGCTTTATTCATCCGACGCTTAAACAGCCTCAGAGGAGAGGCAGAGAAATGTCAACGTGGAGAGGACGATTACGAGAGATATCGATCCCCTCTTCCCTTCCCCGAAAAGAAAAGAAAACACTCCTCCTCCTCCTACTCCTATGCCTCAACACTCCCCGAGGCCTACTCCGATAGACGCTGGGAGACAGGTGGAGAAAGGAGGGAGGGATGAAGGGAGGATGCTCTGTCCCCCTCATTCTTTCCCCTCCGCTCATGCTGGCTGGCTCTTGTTTTTTGCTGGCAGTGCATCTGCTTTACAGCAATACAGATAATGCTTACCCAAGGCCCTTTTCTCCGGCTTTGGGCTGTCAGAACAACTGAGGCAAAGAGGACACGGGCTGAAATAAAAAAAAAAAAAAACACAATCTGCAGGGGTGGAAAAATGGGCACTGATTTAAAAAACAGCACAAAATAAGCACCATAAAACACTCGTGACATGGCAGACTTGTCTGCGAAGTTTAATGAAGCCAAAAACCATTAGGATTATATTATGTTAATGGTAATTGCTCGCTCGTATTACTTCTTAAGTGTTTCTTTCCGTTCATTAAAACGCCAGACAGTCTTAGATGTACAAAGTGGTGAGGAGGGACTGACAGCTCCAGACACGCAAAGTCGCTCGCTTGCCCACATCTCCGACACACACTGGCTGCAGTGTGTAAAACACACACTAAAGCTGCGGTTAGCACTTAACAACACGCTCCATGCTAGTTGTATGGCACCTTGTATTTCGGAATGTCTTTTGTTACAGGGCGCAGTCACACTCCACTCACACACATACATATTCAGTGATTTAAGCGTGTGCTGCTGCTGTGTGAGATGTATTTTTTTTGTTCTATGTGTTGAATTTTAAGTTATTTTCTATTTGAAATGTTAGCAAATATATATTTTTAGCTGATATCAGGGTGCTTTGCCACAAAGCTATTATGATTTTAACCAGTAAGCTTGATGGATTGGCTCACACACACCCCTCAAACCTACGGCACTTTTGCTGTACACGGATGGTTGCGATGGAGGGATTATCCAACTTTTCAAGTGCGCTCATTTTTCAATTTTGTAATTTTATTATATCGTATTATGCATTACAGAGATGCTGATATGTTCCCAGGTCTCATAATTACTTAAAGAAAAGTAATCCTTGCTGATAGAAATGGCCCAAACTATATAAAAAGGCCTAAATTATAATAAACCAGAATAATCCTCGTCTCATCTTAACGCACAGATGCTGCTTTGAGAATGTTCCCAGAGCAAACTAAATGTGTGATTTCTTACAGTATACGCACCTTATGCTCCTCTCCTGGCACATATTTTCGCAAAAAAACACGCTGAAACATATAGTCGCGTTCATCTTCGTAGTCGTAACATGTGCAAACACACTCACGGCCCTATTTTCAGCCACTTCCCTCTCTCTCCCCGCGTTACACCCACACACACGCTCCAGACGCTGTGCTGCGGGTGAACCTGGGCGGTGTTTCCTGATGTCATTAAGTGTGGGTTCTCCAGGGCCACATTGCCAAATTTCGCTCTACTACAGCTGCTGCTCGGGCCAAGTCCAGTAATCACTACTTAGCAGCCACTCGGAGCCACAAGCACGCCAGCAGGAAAAGGGACCCGCGCACGGGGCCAACTTGTTCAGCCCGTGTCAATCAAGTCCACTCAGAGAACGAGCCCGATACCAACAGAGTCCACCCCGAGCCCAAACACATTACGCGAATTGAGTACGTAAGCTCGTTTACATGAATTGGCAGCGCGGTCGCGCAGACGCCTCTTTGCCAGCAGTGACTTTCCTCGTGAATTTGCGAGCCAAGCGTTGAGCGAATTTTGAGCCGACATTTTGAAAAGGAATTGTCCCTTTGGTAAAATGGTGGACAGCGAAAGCCACAAAGCCCAATAACAGCCCATTGAGTTTCCTCGCGGGCCTGCTGCTTAACTCATTTCTTCCCCCTCCGCTGCTGTTATTGGAGCTGACCCCTCACCTGGCCCGCTCACAGACTGCCGGTCTCAAGCATATTCCCCGTCAGCCGTCAGGATGTGACCACACAGACGGGAGACATGCTAAGTTAATAGGAGCTCGGTGGAAAGGGAAAAAGCAAAAGAAGAAAGGTGGCCGGGCTAATGCAAACAGTCCTAAAACTCAACAGGAGATGTTTGTTTTCGTTGCGCTAATTGCAGCTCAATCTACAGGAAATGGACGGGCAAAAGTGTTTCAGAGTGTTGTCCAGAGTACTTGTGGTTATCGGCATCTGGCGGGAACAATGGAGGACAAGTGCAATCAGACTGCATGTGTACTTTTTTGGAAGCACGAAGGATGTGGGTGAGTGTGAACATTTCTCAGTGTGTGTGTGGCTCTGAGCTTACAGTACGTCTCACTGCTGAGAACTACAATTTTAATTTGTCCACTAAACAGCAATTGATTCATGTTGACTTCAAGGAATGGTTCAACTTTTTTGGGAAACTTTCGAAGGACTGCTGCAACCCAATCGGCAGAATAAATGTTGGCAAGATGGTAAGTTCCTGCAAACCATGGTAACATTGAAACTTTTTACCTTTCTTCAGGTTCAGGTGTAGGCATGAAAACCACTTGTTAGGGTTGGGAAAAGATCATGTCTTGGCTTGAAATACGTATCTTGGTTGCCACAGAGATGGCAGTAGACGTCTCGACCTCCAATCACAAATAGTTTTTTGTCACCACAAACACCACTGGGAATTGTCCTGAGGTCTCCCTATGATATCTAAAAATTTCACAGAAACGTAAACGCCATCAACACCATGTTGAGGTCCCGTGTAAAAAAACATATCCCTTGGCTTCACGTTTACAAATGTTGAAATGTCAAAGTCCCTTATAAAAACTGCTTTCACACTTCCAAATACTGAAACGCAGTCTCAAACTGTTGTCATTGGCTTGGTAGCCTTCTCGCCCAACTCCACCATCCTCTCCAACTTGCGATATGAAAGTCACAAAATGCCATAATGTTAGCGTGATATCACAGATATTGTAGAAATATCAACATGGTAGCCTGCATATGACACATAACATTTTTGGGAGAAATATTAACCAATATTTTATGCTGCCGGCTGCTGGGTGGATTTTGTCATCTTTGGGCAAAACTGGGCTAATTCCCTGTTTTCAGTCATTATGCTAAGCTACGCTTTCTAAGAATTCAATTCTAATTGTTTCTTTTATCAATACAGCTAACAAAGTGTGATTTTTTTATGTGGTTATAAGAAATAATAAAATGTAGATGTTAGGGGGCGTCAGAGGTGCTGGAGGTGGATATTACCTGCGAAGAGAGCAAGGCTAGCTGTTTACCTGTTTCCAGTATGTAAATGCTAAGCTAACAAGCTGCAGGCTCAAATGTCATGCGGGCTGCACAGACACGAGAGCGGTCCTCTCTCCCAACTCTCAGCAAGAAAGCAAGCAAAATGTAAAACTATTCCTTCAGTATGACAGGATCCCTCAGGGTTCATTAGCTCACGTCAAAAATGTGTAAATGTAAAGTCAGAAATGTTTTTCCTTTGGTCATGCAAAGCTGACATGTTGGTGATACAAACCCAGACATGAGCGGTGAAAGAAAAGCACCCACCAGGCCCTCCGCTGCACAGTTATAGGGTATTCATTTCATACCTGGAAAAAGACCACTTTTATAGCCGTCCTCAAAGAACATCAAAACACTGTCTACTTCTTGGCAGACGCAACTCAAATCAGAGCTGCCAGCAGCAGCACTTGGAACTGAAGAGGACAAAAGAAAGAAAGAAAGAAAGAAAGAAAGAAAGAAAGAAAGAAAGAAAGAAAAAGAAAGAAAAAGGAGAACAAACCGTCATCTCGGTTTACTGCCTTGGAGTGAGAGGGATCGAAATACAAGATACTGGCTGGGTTTGTCGCGACAGTGCCGAAGTTTATACACTAACAATACGAGCACTATTAAAGATGGGAGAAAAAAAAAGAGAGCGCAGGCAGAGAAAAAGAGAGAGGGGAGTAATTTAATTTCATCGGCACTAAAAGGCAGAGTGTTGGCACCGGTCAGTGATTCGCCTCGTTAGCTCTCTACCTCTCTCACGCCAGCCAACGCATATTTCACTCATGAGTAATGTGGAAGATGGAGCGTTTCGCCCTCCTTCTTCTTTTTCTCTTCTCCTCCTCCTCCTCCTCCTCCTTATCGGGCTCCCTTTCTTCTTTGTTCCATCTCTCCCTTATCTGCTCACCCCTGTAATCGGCCTCCCACGGTACAAGTTTAAACATTTCATTTGAAGTGCAGATAAAGATCTCAGAACGGCGGTACAACTTTTTTTTTCTTTTTTAACCAAGAACGAGTGGGATCTCAGAGTGTGTGTGTGTGTGTGTGTGTGTGTGTGGGTGATGCAGTTCAATGGGTTATTGTAGCAGCTCCAGGAAGTGTAAAGGGATCAGTGACATTAAATGGCCAACAGGGTCAACTATCAGATTCCCCTAAGACAAACCGGGGCAATTAGAGAGAAACAAGACAGGAGACACACACACATGCACGCATTTAAACACACACACGCACACATGCATGCGTGACTAACCTTCTGATACACTCTACTGTGTGTATTCACTTGTATCTGATACAAAAAGCAAGCAGAACCAGATGTACACACACACACACGGACAAAACACACGGGCTCACACACACGCACTAACCGTCACACACATACTGTACGCCCAAGCGCAGCCACACACACTTCTCACTTCATCACCCTGCGGGCTTGTTAAAAGGCAGTTTGCAGCGTGCAGTAAAGCAGAGCTACGAGTCGCCGCAGCGAGTCAGGTAACAAATTGGCAGGGCTGTTTTCCTCTGCCATTGATTGTGGGAGCGGGTGTTTTCACCGCCGCCGCCGCCGCCGAGTCACCCCGTCGGAAGGCCCGGGCCGGCGCTGGAGCGTGAACGAGAGGGAAATGATGGAGACGCTATTCATGTCTTCTCCATTTCGCCCCGTGTTTTCTCATCCCCTCTCTTCCTGCCTCTGTCTGTGTTCGTCTCGTTCTCTTCATTCTCCCTCTCACCCCGAGGCCCACCAGCCACATTATTAATCCATTACACTCCCCTCCTTCTCCTCTCATTTACGCTGTCACCCCGCTTCCTCTGCTCTCTTCTTTTTTTTTCACTCTGAAATTAAATACGGCAACAGAGTGAGTCAAAGTTTGAACTGACTTTTGATTCAGCTTTAAAAACCGGGGGGAGAAGAGGTTTGGAAGAAAACCTGGAGATGTGAGACAACTGGATTTACTCCAGGCAACAAATGTCTTTGTTATTTTAGCTCTTGCTACTATAAATGTATGTTGTTCTGTTAAATTTAAACCTGCATTTCTTGATTTTTGCTCACTCAGGGGTAGCACAACAAGCCATAAACATAACATCGACTGATTATCACTTCATAAAGTTGCTATACACTTTCTATTTAAATATCCAGCAGTCAGAGATCAACATTAGCATTAATATGAAGTTTAGCAGCCACTCTTCCATTGGCTCTCTACTGGTTTCTACAAACTCTTGAGAAAAAAAATCCTTTAGAGGATAATTCTCTGTCTTGCGCTGGCAATCCATATTCATCTTATATATTGTTAATATCAAAATATTGATATAGGCTGATTTAACATGTGCTATATGTAAGAACTGGTGTCTTGTTGAATTCATATTCAGAACAAATAGGGAGCAGCATATCACCAGAATAACCACTAACTGCTGCAAACTGTAGCTACCATTAGCTAGTTAGCTCAATTAGCCATGCAGCTAGCCATCCAGACTGGGAGCTCAGAGCACAGGGGTAGTGTTGGGTTTTACACTGCTAGCACGGAAGTTTTGGACTGAGACAGGCTGAGGCTAGATGGTTAGCATGCTAACTTCAGTAGACGTTATCTCTGCAACACAATACATGGACCTGACTGCTATTTTTTTCTCATTCTGTAGATCATTTTAGTTAATGTTTGAACGTTCTTTTGTTATAGCTTATCATTACAGAGTGAACGTTGATTGAACAGTGTAACAGCTGGACAATACCAAACCATCGGCACTAAGACTGGTTTCTTATAAAACTAGCTTTCATGCTATTTGTCTGTGTCCAGACACAAAATCTTCCAAGGCCATGTTTTATCCTGTATCATTGGTAGTCACAAAGAAATGCACAGTTAATTGTTGAGCAGCCACCGAGAGGATTGAGTCCTAAAACCCGGTTACCATTTTTGCTAACTGTGTCCATAGACTCTTGGAAAGGAAACCAGAAGATGCTAACTTCCAGGTAAGACTACAAGATATGTCATCCTCATGGCACTCTATTGCCAAAGAAAGTCCGTCTACGTGACTCAGGTACAAATGTTCTCAATCGAGCTGATGTTTTAGAATGTTATTAACATTAAGTTCTGTCTCGTTCACCAACTCCCTTCCTCGCCGCCTGACTCTCTCCTGCAGGTTATAGCAACAGCCAACCAAATGTAACTCACCAGTACCATGAATAAATGTATACATATTAAGATTTTCTCTCATTATGAACATTATTTGAAAAATTCAGGATAATGTCAGTTCACAGCTCAACAAAATATACATCAACAATTCACATTTTAACACAGACATGTTACATATATCTTTAAGGCACGAGGGGCAAACTGAAGCACAAGCGTTCAAAAATGACCCATATGGTGGAGCAATTTCCGTCTGGCCTGTAGCCGAAGTGAAAACTTTTACACAGAGCTTTTAAAAAATATAACAAGAGCGTGAAATGTTTAATGTATTGTTTAATCAATAAAACAACTCCTCAAAACTTGGAGACGGACGGGAACATGAAACAGATTTTTTGTCCAGCCTGCTTGTTACGACTCTGTAAAGCAGCATCCCACAACAAAAGCTCCCCAATAACACGGGGTAATTTTGCCATAAAACCCTAAATGGGCTGTCGAGAGGGGAAACCAGAGAAGAAAGAGCCCCAGTCTGAAATGTTGAGACTGCTCCACGGCACCATTTCCTGATGGGCAATCACTGGCTGTTCGTCCAGGCTTTGCTCACTCTTCGATGTGAAGTGTGTGTGTGTGTGTGTGTGTGTGTGGTGTGTGTGAGTGTGTGTGAGTGACTGGAGCCCAACCCCCAAAACACCTATATGATTACAGCCTGGCTCTCCACTCTCCCTTATTTTCTTTTTTTTTAACGACTGCACGTCCAGACAGGGGGATGACCGGCCCTTTGATTGGACGCGGGGCCGAGCCGAGGGCGCAGCTGATTGGACGCGGCAGCGACAGATGGACGAACAGACAATGAGGTGCAGACAGGAGACGATCCTGACTCCAATTATGCAAGCTCTCTCCCTCTCCCTCTCTCTGTCTGTCTGTCTCTATTTGTTTTTCTCTCTCCGTTGACGCTCCCTGCCAGACTTTCCCTCAATCCGACTCAGCAGTCCACCCTCGTGAACAGCATCAGCGATGGGGCAAATATAAATGCCTTCCTTCCCTCCACACACACACACACACCGGATGACATGTTGAGGCGACAGCCTATAATTCTGCGCGCTCTGACCCTGACATCATGTAACATAAAACACTCTATTTAAAGGGCATAAGCAGGTTTTATAGCAAATGCATGTCAACCGATGCTCCTATAAGAAGCATGCACACACACACACACACGTCTTTAGAGTGTACTGTTATACTTATGGGGACTAAACAAGGTTAAACATGATGAAAAAAGTCACAGAACAGTTAATAAAAGTCTTCCAAGCGCGCACACTCACTCTTCAGTGTCTAAAAACGCCGGTTTTTCTTACTATGTGTGGGCAAGGATGTCTGCTTAGTGAAGCAGATGGCGATGAAGCGAGCAAGAGAGGGAAAAAGAACTAGTTTGGGAGCCTTGTATGGAGGAGTTTATACTTTATGTCTCTCCAAATTGGAGCCCTTGGCAGTTCCCCGGCTCCACTCATACATACATGGCAGCGGATCAGTCTCCCCAACTCTTTTCAGACGCTCCGTATCTCTGCCTTTAGGTATTGAAATCCACAGCTGCGAGTGTTCCTATTTGCATGTGTCACTGCGCATGAACCCACCCAATGTGTGTACATAACGTGTCAAGTTTGGAGTGAGGGGAAGAGAGCGTGAAAAGGAATGAGAGGGCCGGGTGCAACGAGGAGTCACTTTATGTCTCTCCAAACTGGAACACTTGACTCCAGATCGTTGGCTTATTTCTCATGCCACCCGGCTGCCAAGTCAGATTATTATCTGACAGTACTTGGGAGAGTGAGAGCGCTGGTGGGTTTTTCCTCTGCCAGTCTGCTCTCTCTTGGATGTGACGGAGTGCTTCAGGATGCACGCTGCCGCTGGTGACGGGCGGGGGGGGGGTGGCGCATTTGTCCGGGTCTGATTGTCCTTCCTCTGTGCAATCAAGAGGGCCTGATTTGGGGAGACGGTCGATTTCCTGATCCAATCATTAACAATTGAGCACACTTTCATGACTAACTGTATTATTTTGGCTTTAAGGAGCGAGTACCTCCACTTTTACTACAGCTTAATGGCTGTGAGTCTTTGGCTCTCCTTTCCTGCGCAATAATGTGTGTGTGCGCGCGCTAATACACACATACCAGGTTTCCGGCAGCACTATTGTCTGGACTTGACATTTCCTACAGATTTTCTTACATTAATGCAGTCTGGTGTCCAGTAGGAAGGAGCGCGCGGTGTGAGGGCCGAGGCCTGTCCAAACAGCTGGCGCAAAGATTAACTACCTCTGAGAATTGTTCCAGTATTAACAAGAGAAATGACAATAGGCTGTGGGGGAACATGTTAACATAAGGGAGAACGCAGGAGCGCTGGCAAATGTGTGCAGAGGACATTTACAATCCTTTAGTATTTTAACGGGAGGACTTTCTGGCAGTGCCGGGATCTGTTTCAGTATCGGGGGGGAGCGATATCTGCTTGTTAGCCGAGGCGTTGTATTTGTCTTGTTGGAATAAGTGAATATTAAAGGAAAAATCTACATTTCAGCACCTTATTTGTTTAAAAAAATAAAGTTAAATTAGTATACAGAAGGGCGATGTTACAATGTGCTGTATGTGGGTATGAACTCTCCAAAGTGTTCCCTGTAGACTGCAATTCTGGTTGTCTTATAGGAAATTTCAGCTTTACTGTCACATCAACATATTATTTTAAAGAACTCAGTTTTATGATGAGATGTTTTCCATCAGAGGCGGGGTGGTATTAGTAAAACAACATTTGCATTTTGCTCCTACAACAGATGCTGCTTTTTTGGCAAACACGAGCCAGCTGTTTTCTCAGTATTGTTTATATTTTTTTTTTTTTGCAATTCCTTTATGTGTTCAGATTTAGGACGGAATACATTAAAACCAATCGTAAATACCTTAGTTATTCAGCAGCAGGACAAATGCAGCTGTAAATAGCATTGTGACCAAGTTAATCTCCGTACAACACATAGCCATTCATACATTTATCTGCCCGTGCCACCCTGTTTTTAAAGAAATTAAGTTCGTATAGTACCTATTTGCTACAACATAATCCAGGAAACTTTAAATGTGTTTTAAAAGACATTTAAAGTTTCCCGGATTACGCTTTTAAACACAAATTAAGTAAACGTGGAGCAAACGTGTGACAAAGGTTGAGAAACAAATCAGGGATACTGTGTTCATATCGTATGTTCTCAACAACTGAGCCAACAGGAGAACACTAAACTTTTTAATAAAGCATCTTCAGTGTCACAATGGTCACGCTGATGGCAAAGCACTTCATTAAAAGTGGAATTTATAAGACAGGGTCAGCATTAGTGTCATGGTCTGACATGGTCTTTCAGTATGTATTGTGTTGCAAAGATGTCTGCTGAAGTTAGCATGCCAACCAGTTAGCCCGACCCATCCTGTCACGTAGTGACACTTTGTCCCACAACAGATAATAGCCTGATGTGTTGGAGAAGCTCTTCGCTTTTTAGTTTAATAAACGAGAAAAATAAACTGTAAAGAAAAAGTAAATAGGCTATACTGACACATATTTCCCTCACTAACTAACAAAAGTACAGCCGGGCTGGGCTCTGATGCCCTCAGTGACTCCCCGATGATCAGAGGTCACAATCCAGGCATATTTAACAGTAATACAAGACACTGTTTATGTTTTTATTGTTTAGCAAAAACACGCTTTCCATAAAGTTAAAGAATAACGTGATTGACGTGTTTAGCTGCCCTGATCACCAAACAGTGATCTCACAGTGTTGGGTACTGACACACTCTTGGGTACATTCACGTAACACTACAAGGTGAGAGGTTACACCACTGAGGGTCAGCAAAGGCAAGATTTTTCAGCTGCTGTTAAGTTGTTCTGTACGATTGCCTAAACCTTAGGACACAAGGTATGCATCACATCACATCCTCAGATCTAAACGAGTATGTTGATTGCCAGGACTGGACCTGCACAGACCCGTGTACTGGACCTGTGTTGTACGCTGGCTGTTTGGTTAGGTGTAGCCACTGAAGTACTTTGTTAGGTTTAGGAAAGCATTCTGGTTTGGGTTAAAATGGTGATGTTCCTTCTGTACCTATAACTGCAGTTATGTTATGTACGTAACATAACTTCACTACGTAACTAATTTAAGATAACTCACCGTTTACACTTCTTTTCATGCAAGACACAAACAGAGGTCTCCTGGGTTAAAGTCAGCAAGATTTTTCAGCTGCTGTTAAGTTGGTCTGTACGATTGCTTAAACCTTAGGACACAAGGTATGCCAACACATCCTCAGATCTAAACAAGTATGTTGATTGCCAGGACTGGACCTGTGTTGTATGCTGGCTGTTTGGTTAGGTGTAGCCACTAAAGTACTTTGTTAGGTTTAGGAAAGCATTCTGGTTTGTGTTAAAGTCCTGTGCTAGTTTGACCCAACCATCTGGTTCCAGTCTCCTATCCCAATTCGAACTAATACCTCCCCTGACTACCTCCTTTACTGCTATAATGATTACTATAAGAAAACTAAATATGAGTTGTAATAAGCTGCTTTAACAGTCAACCCATTTGGTCATTTTTCTGATGAGGACGGGCTGGGGATGCAGGACGCTGACCCCTGCCAAACTGGGAGGAAAAAAAACATCCCCAGCGAACATAATCCATGCAGTAATTACCATTCCTCCAAAATGTATTAGTAGTCTATACACATCATTTTTAGGAGATGGGACTGGTCCATGTAAGTAATTATGTAAGCTGGTTGTCACATAGGCATGCATCGCGTACAGACCATAGCTCTATATATCATCCAGGGTCCACACAAAGAGGCTTTGTGCTCTTCTCTGAGGAAGAAGCCGCGCTCACCACACGGAGACAAGTCATCATTACTCACTTGAAGTAGGCAGAGAGAACACGGGAGTTCTTCTCACTTGCACGATTTAAGCGGCCCAGCTCTAAATACAGTAGGTAAAGTTAAATGGCCTGAGATTTACTAATTGAGCTCCACTAATCTGCGAAAGCTGTGCTAAGATCTCAGCAGGACCACTGTCTTCGGGAGAGACGAAGCCTTTTACAGTGTAGTTCCGGACCTCTGGGTTTGATTTGATGCTTGTGATGTAATACATGCTCGGTCAAATAATAGAAATTGATACTGAGTGTTCAGGTACAAGAGAGGTTACAAGCAACGCTGTTCTCAGCTGCGTTTGCTACAGCCAGAGTCCAGTTGTGCTGTTAGTTTCCCAGAGTGGAGAGGTGAGGGCCTCCTTGTAAAGAAAGCTAAGGTTCAATTATCCCAGAGGGAGAAGGTAACTGTTGAAGAGGCTGTATTACACATTTCAGCACCACGAGACATGTTGCATTTAAAGCAAGGCGAATGAGTCTGCTTGCCTTTGACAGGAACAGCTTGCTCTTTTGCCCCGACTGCACTATTGCTATAACTCTCTCCGGGGGTTGTAAGAGAGCAAGGGAAGGCTTGTCGAGGAAAAGTGGGTACATGAAAACATTGTAACGCGTCCTCACCAAATAACTGATGAAACATAACAGTATAAATGTCTTACACAAGACTTTTGTGCCTTCACGTAAATTAACAACAACAGAAAAAGGCAAGTGTTTTTTTTCTCTCACAGTGGTTGTTTTCGGTACCTTTGCTGATCTTCTGCGCACTCAAGAATAACAGGAAATGCCGTGGACATATTTTTCGCGAGTCTACATTTCGCCTGCGCGTCTGCTCAGATACCGACTGATGGGGATGACAGCGGAGCCTGGTTTCTGTCAGCGACGAAATGGACGGAGGTCAAGGTTCAGCCAGGAAGTTCCAGAGTGATGCTGTCGGTGAGATGGCGGGACAAACGCAGACGGAGGAGGGAACAGATGAAAGGAGACAAGGGGGACTGATGGAGGCGTGTGATGCTGGCAGGAAAAAAATGTCTTCCTGAACACATACAAGGCAAGACCGTGACTGAGGGAGATTTCATGTCATACTGTGGCCCATAAGGAGTTAGTGTGAGGCTAGAATTAACATTAACAGAGGATGAATGTTGCATCAGTATGCATTGCCCTTCCCTCAGTAGCACCATTCACAGTCCAGATCTACAGCTGATGTGCCTGAAGACATTGTAAATCAGCAAATAATGTTAGCAATTAGCATTAGCAGTTGAGGAGCTAATTCCGCACCCTTCCACAAATACAACAAACGCCTGCTCAATGCGAAGTATCAGTGTCATCCTTGTTTTTTGGCCTCTTTTGACTCTATTTCCACCTTCCAAAGCCAGTTGTTTAGGAAAAATCAACATTTCCACAGTGAACCACAAAAGTGCTGGGGGGAAAGGTTTGGTTATTGTATGGTAGGGAGGCATGCAGTTTAAAACCTCGCTATCCACCAGCAAAATGACATACGTTTTTTAAGGTCTCGCAAGTCTTGTTTGTTTGATTGCAAGCCCAAATCATTTTTTCTTTTTTTGCAATATCCAGATTGATTTAGGAAAGTGCAACTTTTGCAAATGAAATTCCAACCACATATGGAGGTCGTTGGGATTTAATTGTGAAAATGTGATTTTAAGTCGGATTTTTTACAGATGCGTCTCAGTCTGGGCTCTCGTGTCGGATTTCGAAGTGTCTTGTGTCACTCACAGGACCACACAAGGACATCCAGAGGCATGGCGATGTGTCAGAGCAGCCGAGCAGAATGCTGACAGTCTGTTTTATCTGATCTGACCCGATGAACACATCTGATCTTTTAGAATAAATTACTGAAGGAATACGCACATTTGCACAGACACTTTGTCCGGCGTGTCTGGATTACTGCAAGCCTTCATGGTAATTTTTTCGATTGGCCCATAATGTTTCACTCAAAATTTGGTATGTGTATGAGACCTGTCTCCAGAGACGTAGATGTCAATAATGCTTATTTTCATGTGCTACTGGGACAGTTACTGCGATCTTATGGGACTGCTGCTTTGAGCTTACGGAACGCTAACTGTGCTAAGTGTCCAGCACAGCAAGCCTTCATTATATCTGTCAGCCCTGTAGAGAAATTGAGGAACAGGAACCAGGAACACTGTAAAACGAGGCTTCTTGCATTATCCAGCCAGCCGAAATAACCAGCATGGCTAGCTGGACGAGGTAAATGTAGTTAAAGAAATAATATGATTTTTTCAATCATAAAACAATTAGGAAGAATGGAGCATAGATTTATGTATGTGTGGAATAATGTTTACTGCGGTATGTTTAACAAAATATGTTTTGTACTTTGTATAATTCAGAACAAGGACCAAACGATAAAGACAAAGTTGAATGAAAACTGACGAGCGAAAGTGGAAATCTTTAGACACACGTATTTCTTTCTTTTGAAACAAAGCATTCATATAAAACACAGTCTTAAGAGCAGCTAATGGAAACACTTTTCTGAGCTCAATCAATGAAAATGAGGCAAAAAATAATCCATTTGTTTTCAAGAAAATGTTCCTCTCACACAGCCAATAAAAATAAGTGGCTTTTGCGAGCAAGTTGTCAGAAGCGCGAGAGATAAAAAAGGACGTCTGATTTAAGTATCATTGGCATTAGCGGTGACTTTTATGGGATGTGAGTGATTGTGATGTGTCGTGGGGTTCCACCATATGTGGCTGAGGATATGGGAGCGTCGCGCCGCCCGTCGCTTTGTGTACCACGCACAAACAAACCCTGATTCTTGAGAAATAGGCCGCCATAATCAATCATCTTCAAACCTGCATTCACCAGGAAACAGTGTGTGCGACGGGCGAGATCAGCCAGCTGTCTGAGAAGACACACGGCTCACACATGCAGGAAAAAGGCAGATTCACGACTTTAGTATTCACACACACGATCCTTAAGAGCACACACGCATGCACACACACACACACACACACAACAGGCAAACAAGCCATC
Organism: Lagodon rhomboides; assembly: GCA_039737535.1. Classification (NCBI taxonomy): domain Eukaryota; kingdom Metazoa; phylum Chordata; class Actinopteri; order Spariformes; family Sparidae; genus Lagodon; species Lagodon rhomboides. The sequence continues at coordinate 17,478 of JBBNBP010001233.1, read as the reverse complement.
AGCAGCACTCATTGCCAGTGAAGTGTGGTATTTCCTGCCCCGCTGACACATATTCACATCACACACACACACACACACACACAGGCACACACACGACCTCGTCACCCCGACTTCCCTTAACAAATGTGCAGAGCAGGCCCCTGATGTATACAGTAGTGCTAACAGTTAGGTCTTGTTGATTTAACACTTAGGGAATAAAGCTGAGACCTGAGTGTTATTCTTAGCTTTCCTCAACAATAATAGATATATACATGTATATGAACGAGGGGAAAGAGATCTGCGGTGGTGAATTTGAATTTGATACGACTCAAGGGGGATGTGACTGCAAGGGTCAATATGGAAATACATGAAGGTGAACAAGTCTCCATTCAGAGAGATATTCAGCCGTTGACCGCTTTTGTTGATTTTAGACTTATGTCTTCATTTTCCGGAGGGTCCCACAGACCTCGATGCAAAAAGTATGTGAAAAAACGAATAATAAAAACTGCAACCTTATTGAAACGAAAGAGTAATATGATGGTAACACTTTCCTTCGCCACACACTGAGCTTACACCTTTGATGATGGTGAAAAAATACAGAAACGACCATAAGTCATGAGTATTAGTAAGTAGAAGCATAAGGAAACTTTGATACGCCCAAAGATTCATTCACAGAGAAATGCAGTGCTTGTACACAATTATCTGTGGTTTGAAAGGTGTAAAAACTATATAGATCCATATGCATCCACATTTTATAGCAGTACCTATCAAAGCCCAAATCACGCCATTTGGTCCTTCTGCAGACTGAGCCGAGCTGGGCCTTCACTGTAGACTTCACATCACGAGGTATTCATGTGATGAAGGCTACAATACGCTATGAAGTGTAACATTTTCTATTTTGAAGTAATAAATAGAACCGTTAGTACCGTATACACGGTATGGCTGAAGATCATTTACAGTGATCCTGTCCACAGTTTTTTTAATAATGAAATTCTAAAGATGTGAGTTGTGGCGTTGATCGATTGATTATATTCATTTTGTGCACGCAAATTGTTCCAGACCCCTGACTAAAACTGAGACGTGGAAATTTGAGTAAATACATTTGAGATTCCCTGATTCATAGCATAAGTAAGAACAAAAGTTAATACATCTTATTTTTGTCATCGTTTAAAATTACGTTCATTAACAAGTTATGAAGTTATCAAGATGAACATTGTTAAATGTGTATTTTAAGCTGTTAAATGGAGCCGTGGGGAGAGTACTAGGCTCACAGTTTGTAAATGAAACATGAAAATTGTGAGTTTTATAATAAATGTTGAGCTTATTCATGTGCAGTGTTTTGACATGAATACATCAGATTATAAACTGATCTGAAACTGCAGAGCCTAGTTAGGAAATGATCAGGGGTTAACGTGCGAGTGGGGCAGTCTTCTGCCGCCCGCAAAAACGTTTTGTTTTGCAGTACTGAGTCATGGTAGCCGTCACATGGGTAAATAGGGAAAAGCAGCTTTTTCTGCTCATTACATTTTCCTTGGATATTTACTTTACTGCAGTGCATTTTACTGAACGAGTTATTCAGGCCCCTGTTACAGTCTCTGCAAATTTAAGAGAATAATCTTCAAGTTTGCGGCAATTAACACGTTAACCATGAATCTGATTTCAATACATAAAGTCACATATCACCGAGAACTGGGTCAGAAGCGTGTACACAGCAGATGCAAAACTATCAAGTCAAGTACAGACAAGGTGAGACACTTCCGTCACTGGAATGTAGGGCTTTTCTCAGAAGAGACACAAAGCCAAGAGCAACAACCGCCTCTGATGATTCCAGAGTGGCTGCGTATCGGATGTCAGTCCTCACACTGATCCCACGTCAGTCATAAGTAAATAAAGTGTGAATCGATAGCTGCCATTAACAGTAACCTCATCCGCCGAGCCCGGACGTTCATACAGTAAATCTGATTCATGTGACGCGTCGAGACACGACCCAAAACAAAGGCTCATCTCTCTCAGCAGCCGCCAGCAGACGGCGGACATGAAGCCAGGCGATTAGCTGCTGGGATTCAGCAATAAACTGTTGAAGTGAATCACAGAATTATTCACCTTTAATGGAGGGCAACATAAATGCAAATGGAGAGCAATTTCGCTAATTGTTGCAGTCAGACAAGAAGCTTGTATCTCTGAAATGTCAACCTTTTAGCCTGGAGGCAGTTTGTTTAATGGATTTTAAAGGTTTCATGTGGCCATTAAGATGGGGAATTTTCTCAACCTTTTGTGAGCTCCTTTTTTTTTTACAGAAACAAAGAAAAACATCATTTCAGTTAAAAGCAAAATGCAAGTTTGGTTTTCTAACGGATCAAAGGTCCAATCAGAGAGCTCTCTGACCCGATAAACTTCAGGCGAAATGGCACATATAATTGAAGGTTGTTAGATTATTTTTCTTATTCTCAGCATTAGTCATGCAAACAACCGTCTCCATCAGTACCTGGAGTGAAAGACATGTCAGTCAACGGGAGTAATTCCAATCATGTGCTTTAGTATTGGTGTTGATGCAACCCATTATTACCAACAGTGCTCATTCAATACAAATTGAAGACTTCTGTTTTTTCAGGGTTATTTTTCCTGTTGGTGTTGATTCTTATTTGCAGCTTAATGCTGTAAAGAACCAGTACAATCTAACTATCTTATTATCTACTTACGCTTGGTCAAAGTATCCCTCTTGTAATTTATTTGTAGATAAAGAATTGATAGAAAATATACATGCAGACTAGAGGTCATGCAGCAAATGCTCAAGGCTCATCAGAAAAAGACCTGCGACTTGAATTGTAATTGCAAAAAATGACATCTCTGCTGCTTAGACATACAGTATGTTGTGCTGACTCTTTTTCTTGCAAATGTATGACTTTACAATGTCTTAAAATATTCAAAATATATCACTTTATTCTCAGTAAATATCAAAGTTTTATTTTAATGTACAGTATTTCTGCATAAAAATATAAAACAAGCTTTTTCATTTTTAGAAATTTTAATCCACAAATATTACATTTTACATCTTTAAATCCTTAAAGTTACAACTTCATTCTTGGTAATTCAGACTGTCTTATCTCAGAATATCACCCCTTAAATCATCTTTAACTTTTTTTTTTACCAATTTGTTGTTGTTTGTCAAGGGGTCCAATTCGTAAGGCAGTTATTGAGTCTCATTCCGACCTCATCAAAGATCAACGCATTGGGTTGGTGTTCGGCCCAACCAACCAACCAACCAAAAAGCGTCAGTATTTGACAAATTGGAATAATCCTCAATAATCAAATACCTTTTGGACCTTTAAGAGACGAACCTTAATACATTTGATGAGGACCTTGAATGGATTTACAGTACAGTAATACAGTGCTCTCCAACCTCAGCCTTAGACACCTGTGACCTGGCACTTGTTAACCTCATTACTCCCTCACTGACATGACGCTACAGTGCTATACTATAAGTGTCGGTGCTGTACAAAAGCCCTGTGCACAGAAGAAGAGCACGAAAGTGTATTTTCTGGCAGACAAATATACTGTAGAAGGGAGAAGTGCATTGGACCGGATGCAGAGGCTGCAGAAAGACATTTGGCATGAATTTGTGATACGCAAACACAATCATGACTGCAGATTGGCACAGGGGAGGTCGGCGACACACATGCTGCCTCTCTCCCTCTTTCTGACACACACACACACACACACACACACACACCACACAAGCGCGCGCACACCTTGGATGATTTCCCCCCAGACTCCTTGTCCTCCACAGTTGAACACATGTCATTTGTATGCCGCCCCTCCAGCACGCTGACAGAACGGCATTTGGAAACACTCATCTCCTGATCACATCCTTGCTCTGCTCCCTGCTATTCCCAGACAGGTGTCCCTGCACGCACACACTCGCTCACACACGCACAAAGAGGCACACAGACTCACACATAATTCAATACTGTACGCTCGCATATTCAAATATAATCCGATTAAAATAAACCTCATGCATAAGCCAACGTACTCAAATAAACATAAACAAACTCATACATACGCTCACACGCCATCTGCATGGCGACTGCCGAGCTTTGAGTCTATCAGGTGCGTCGGTCTCTTCTTCGTCATGCTGTTCCTCCACTCTGCTCTGTGTGACCAGGTCCCCACACACACATACACACATGCACACACACACACAGACATGTGGTGGTCAATGAGGGGCCTTCCATCCCACTGACTAATGTCTCCCTGTGGTCTTGTTAGCTCTGCGCTCATTTTGTGTGTGTATGAACGTATGAGCATACATTTTTGCGCGAATGTTTGTCTTTTGGGGAGTTTAACCAATAAATATATAAATATAAACATACACACATACAAACACACATACATTAACACATATAGTAGCCTATATTCCCATTCCTGAGAATATTCCTGGTGAATAAATTGAGCTGTGTGGCACCCAAAAATATCATAAGCTTGTGTCAATTCTGTGTGTGTGTGTGTGTGTGTGTGTGTGTGTGTGCGTGTTTTTGTGTGTAATGGTCCCCTTGCATCTGCTGGCTGTGAGCTGGGTTTAATGTGCGTGACTGCTTCTAACCCAGGTCACAAGAGAGGGGTCCATGGGTGACATGGTGATATGTGAGGGGTCACGCACAATCTCCCCACCCATATGGAGTTTACCACACAACTGCACACACACTAAACAGGAATGGGGTAATTAATAGCCCCTCTACGCATCACTGATACGCCCGGGGGACCTGGCATTCTAGAAAAAGGGTCTCGCACACACTTTATCAGAGCAGAGAGTGTGAGTGTGTACCGGGTGGAAAAAAAATACTTTTCCATGCCAGTTGTTTATTTATTCGCACAACTCCTCTAAATGTAAGAAATAATGACACAAAACAATTAATAACCCATGGATGGAGTTACTGGAGTATTTCCTCGATCGGAAGAATCACGAGCAGTTGCAAAGCGCACATGTCACTCATCTCTCTCCTGCAAACAAACAGTTTTAGTATTTTCCCATACTGCCTCTGCCTGTCTGACACCGAGGGCAGAGGGCAGTGACTATAAGGTGCTCTGTGAAAGGCGTTGCACCCAGCAGCTTTTTTGGCAGAGCAGAGCGCTTCCAAAAGTAAAAAAAAAAAAAAGTTCAACTCGCCACAAAATACACGAGGAGAGAGGTCAACCGCTTTTTCCTCAGCCAACCAATCGCGATGAGGAAAATACAGGGGTCCCACAAGAGAAGCAACACTGGAGAAACGCCTGCGGAGAAATTGATCATAGGAGGTAAACACTGTCAAGTGATCTCGTATCTTTAGCGAGCAAGGAAATGGGAACGTGCAACATAGAAATAGGAAGATAGAATTCTTCTTCGCAGTAGCGAGGTGAAGCATCTGCTTTGTGTTTTCCTCACAATAAGGCCCGGGCTTCGGACGGTCAAAAATGACTTCATGAACACAGTCCAGGTTCGTACATTAAAAGCCACCCATGTTGCCAACAGAATTTTCTCAAAGGCTCAGTTTACCAAATCTCGATATTGTCTGACGACAGTTTAGCCTCTGGGAGGCAACAGCCAGTGTGTCAGCGCTTCAGGTGTAGCCAACGGTTATATGGATAACAGATAACATATATCTGGGCCAAGGCCTCCTCGTCTGAGCTCCGGTTATTGTTTACAGCCCAGCGAGCAACGTGAGACATGAATATGGATGACGAACATTTCAGATGATCTCTGCGAACAATAAATGCCAAGGAAATTTATAACAAGCGTATTCGCCACGTGATTGCATTCCAGGCAATGTGTTGCACCTCTTTCGCTCTCTTCTTTGGTGGTGCTCGCAGCGTGAACATTTTCTGATTCAGAAAACTTCCAAAGCAACAGCTCTCTCCAGCAAAATTGTTCCTTTTGTTCTTGATCATTCACATCGCACACAGTTTGTACAGGGACTTTAATTTTTTTTCAAAGAAAGAGAGAATTCAGTTCAAACTGTTGTCAGTGTGGTCTGAGAATAAGCCTGAGTAACAGCAGTGCTTTAGCATATTTTAAAACTTGCACTGACAAATTAGTTCTTGATAGGTTGAGAACAAATTGTATAAATCTACTAGTAAAATCGGATTTCTCCACTTTGGTTACAAGAATTGCATTCACAACACTGGATAAGAATATAAACCTGCTCATATAAGCAGAAAATGGGTTCAGACTTGTTGGTACCACTTTCTATTAAAGCAACTTTTATCGTTGAGTAAATTCGTAGCGTCACTAACAAGTAATAAATAATTTATTATTGCTTAAGAAGTGGCCACAAGCCATTAATAGGAACCCATTTCAAGTTAAAATAGATTTAGATTTTGGTTCAGATCCTCTGCAGTCATTTTACCAAAGGTAAGTAGTCGTGCAGTCATATCAGTCAAGAGATTTATCACAACCTGGCAACCCAAAAGTAGTTCTTCTCATAACTGAACCACTGAAGCAGTGGTAAAATATTTAATAACCAAAAATAAAACAATTTGTTGTATATTCAAAAGAATTATCCATATATTTGTTAGTGCTTCTCTTATCTAAATTTAACCAGGCATTCATTTTTTTATTTGCGTCATTTCCAGTATGGGTATCAGGTCTGCCTCATGCTCTCCCTCCCCGCTTTTTGCAATTTGGTTTGGTCCGGCAGCTGCTGAGCAGATAGGTCAGGAAATGTATGCAGTGGGGGGAGGCGGGGGAGGAGGGAGCGGGTGAGAGACGAAACTGAAAATGAGATTGGCCAGATTAGATTGCTTGATTGAGCAATTAGCTATCGTCTCCATCATTTGGCTGGGGCCCGGCGGCATCTGCCACTGTGGGGTACACACTGCCACACACAGGCCTGCCGCAGCGCACACACACACACACACACACACTCATAGCTCTACACATGTGCAAAAATCTGTGTGAGTATGTCAGAGGAAGTGCATCTCACCAAATGTGTTCAGCTCATTCCAAATCCAGTATGAGCGCTCGCCAGTGTGTGTGTGTGTGTGTGTGTGTGTGTGACTGCTCCTTGTTCTCCTTGTGGTTCATGTCAGAATAGCTAACATAGAGCTTGTCAACCACACTCCTATTTTCATTTCCTTAATGTTCCTCCATGTCTATCTCTCTTTCTTTCATTCCCTCCTTCTCTTATTTCTCTTCAGCAGGCTGTTCGCTCGCTCGCTCGCTGATGTATTCTTTCATCGCGCACACTCCTTCCCTATAGCTCTCTCTTTTTCACTTACTGTCTGTCTGTCCCCTGCTTTTTTTTTCCTTTTTTTTTTTTTTTTACAGTCACAGCTTCAATTAAGAACTTGATTTCTCTTCCTCTCATTGATGACAAAAAGAAAGCGAAGGAATAAATTCAACGAGTGAATAAGCGCTGTAAAAAAAAAAGACAGAAATTAGTGTCTTTAAAACAAGGCGCCATCCATTTCTTTTTACTCGCCCCCGAGGCCGATGAAATTTCAAACAATGCCGCGCGGCGAAGCCATAACTCACGTTTAGCACCTTGAGTTTTGTCCCATATCCAAAACTAGACTGATAACTCTTAAGAGGGGCTTTAGCTCTCTCTCTCTCTCTCCCACCGCGGAGGCCCACTAAAATGTGTTTGATGAATTGGTCTCCATTGGCGCTCACTTATTCTCACATAAAGGGGTTTATGGCTCAGGAAAAAGGAGAGGAGAGAAGACGAGCTATTTCTACACGTGACGAAGTAAAACTCCATCATGTGGACGTCTGCTGAGTGTGTGTGTGTGTGTGGGGTGGGGGTACGTATCGGTGTACCTAAGTATCCGTTTATGTGTGTGTAAATCTGCGATTGAGTGCATCAGCCCATGTGCCGCACATGCAAGTGTTTGAGCTTACAAATATAGGTTCATAGGTGTGTGTCCGTTTTTGCACGTGTCTCTTGTTTGTCCAACTTTTGTGTGTGCGTGCGCGGGCGCGTGCACGTGTGGTCACACTCGCCGGCCAGCCGACCGACCGGTGAGAATGAATGATGGCGGCCGTCCCTCTCAGACAGTGGAGAGTTCACCTGTCAACGTGGGCTACCTTAAGACGGATGGACATCTGGAAGCCATTGGTGTGCAGCTGGAGGAGCTGGTCACACAGCACTACACACACACACACACACACACACACAGGCCAAAGATATACATTTTAAGTGCACACATAACTGTTGAGAGAGTTGACAAGGGCCCACATAGATCTGAGGGTGGGAGACACTGAGTAGAGACATAAATCACAAAGTTCTTGTTCTCTTCTTCACTCTTGAAAACACACACACACACACACACACACACACACGCACACACACTCACATATAGCTAATAAGAGAACGATGAGTCATTCTCCGCTTGGATTCCCCCTCCTTAAGTGAATAGCTGGCAGGTGCTTCCAATGAAGCAAAGTAAACTGAGCGAGGGGAAAAAATTAAAGAGCAATGATGATGATGATGATGGAGCATTAAAGGAATTCAGATTACGTCCAAATAGGCCCGCCGACTGTCCAAACACGAGATGGACTTTGACAAATGTTGCTAACGATCCCAAACAAAGGCCTCATTGAGCAGAAGGGATATTAGAAACACAGTTAAAGTGCTTATTATTCGTCTATGTCAGGTATTAGTTTCGCATAACATGACATTTTCTGCCAGTCCGGGACGCACAGAAGGAAATACAGATGGATGCGTGCATTTATCCACTCACACTACGCCACTAACAACTTATGCACACACACACACACACACACACACACACACACACACACACACACATAAACGGCATAATCAATAGAAGTGAACCCAGTGGAATTTAGATGCTGTCTTTAACACTCTCGCTCATTCCCCTGACACACGGGAGAGTGCTAACACTCTGACATCAAATACCCTTGAGCTCCAATTGATCCCCCCATATTCTTTCACACACACACACACACACACACACACACAAAGACAGAGAGTGCAGGTGGGACATCTGGCTCTGCTACCAAAGTGCCACTGTGAGTTGACCCGTTCATTTCTTAATTTCCAGTCTGTTTACGGTGATGGCGACGGACTAGCTCTCAGCTCGCCGCGCTCGCACATCTCCCAGTAACAGTTTGCGGTTAATTAATCGACTGAATTTATTTGGTGTAATTAGGTGGCACATGGAGTCATTATATTATTGTCAAGTGAAATGCGACACTTAAGTGTAATTATTGTAAACAATAAAAAAGCGCAGTGGAGACATGTGGCGGCCTGTGCCGTTACACCGCTGGTGTCGGGGTTAGTGCCAGAACTTAAGATTAAGATCACATTACCTTGAAGCTCTTTACACCCATCACTGCCTCATTGTTGCTGGCATCTAAAGGATACAAACCTTTTAAAAGGTTAAAGCAGCTATGGTCGATATTTTTATAATAACAATGGATCAAGTGACTGTGTAATATGAAAGGCCCCGTAGAGCCAACACATCCTCATACTCTAAATGAATGAACGGGTCGATAGCCGGTGACTCTAAACACGACATTCATCACAAAACAACATGACCGTTGCAGCGTTCCAGCGAGTTAGGGTAAGGTTTGGGTAAGAAAAGTACTTGGTTAGATCAGATTAGATTATATAGACTTTATTCATCACACAACGAGGAAATGCACTTGTTACAATAGCTCAAGATGTACAGGAAAAAGAATCAGACAAATATGCATTAAGTTAAATAGAAACCAACAAGTGAGTGGAAAGTGATTGTTCAGGTAGTGCTTGAATTAAACAGTCTGATGGCTGTGGGGAAGAATGATCTGCGGTAGCCCTGCTGAGGCTTCCACAGTCTGGTGCAGGGGCTGAGAGGAGCTGTTAGGGTCTAGGGTTAAAATGACTACGTTACTTATGTAACTTTAGTGACGTATCTACATAAGTTCAGTCATGCTAATTAAGTTACATAACTTAACTATGTTATTATTATAACTCACAGTTGACAATCTGGACATGGAAAGTGGTCTCCTGGGTCAAAGACCTGTGCTTCTTTAACCTAACCATCCACCCTGTCCTCCCTGTGTTGACTTTGTCACTTTCAGCTAACTTCCTCCTTTGCTGCCTTAAAAAGCATGATGGCGACAAGGGGTCTCCACCTCACAATGAATCTAAAGATCAGTAGTAATTATCCTCTTTCACAGTTGATACATGTAGTCATTTTTCTGGAGGATAGGCTCCCAGCTAGCACTAGATGTCAATTAGACGTCATAGAGACGTCTAATTGAGACGCCTCCGACGTTGAATAGACGTTAGAATTTAGTTGAAAATGAAAATCGGGTTAACGTCTGAACTTAACGTTGGTCCGATGTTGGATATCAGTTATGTAGGCTATCTTAAGTCAAATCAACGTTGTTGATAGATGTTGTCCAGACATTAGAATTTTGTCATCAAAAAGGTCATTATTCAACGTCAAAGTTGTGTGAGTACAAGACGTCTGACACAGGTTGGGTTTTGGTTGCCAGACACCACGACATAAAAACAACAAAATATTAATATCATTTGACGTCAATATTCCTATGTCAAAAGATGTTGAAAGTAGATGTCAATGGATGTTGGGTTTTGGTCACCTGACGTCTTGAATCCAACCAAAGACCAACGTCTATTGACGTCCGGTGCCAGCTGGGCTGGTAGTATAGGCCAAGAGAGGGTTATTGCCCAACTCAGTTCCCTTTATGATGGCTTTCAGCTCATTGTTGAAGTTCTCCAGCCCCCCAACTTCAACTGTGCTGGTTCACTCTCATATCTTTCAAAGCATAATTTGTGGCCTTATAAGTCGTAGTGTTGTGGCTAAAACAGTACAATTGTGATGCCCATTTGTTTTAAGCCCATCTGAGGGGGTAAAATCTTTAATCTGAGTAAAATCTTAAAATAAATTCTAGAACAGGTAGGTAGGCCGTGTAATTCTGCCAGGACTAGAATGACGTGATAAAGGAAACACTATGTTTCTCGCACTGAAACTAAACATTTGGTGTAAATCGTGACAAAAGGAAGCGTCCAATGGAGACATGATTCCTTGAACGCCGGGCTGTGTCTGTGATGCGGTCCTTTGTATGATGAAGCAAAAACATAAAATGCAATTCGAGAGACCACAAGAGACGCAAATCATCTTAAGAGTGCCCTTATTGGCTTACAAGAAATATGCTCACTTCCATAGATTTATATGTTAATAACTTGCCGATGTTTAAAACGGCACTCAGTGGAACCCTTAAAGACTCAAATACACTCACAACTAACAAAACAAAGTTTGTGACTAATTCTATTTGTGGTTCATGAATTATTCAGCAGGCAAGAAGGCACAAAATGTGACACCGACAGTATTTAGTGCGTGCAGATGTAAAATCTGAAAACATTACTCACCATTATACACAACCTCCCGCTCCTGTGATCACTCGTTCTTAATGTATTTTTCTCAAGAGCCATTTCATAAAGCATCTCTGGAAGCTCTCTTATGCTTTGAATGGGACCATCAGCCTAAAAGCCTCAACTGCGGCATTAAATGGAGCACTCACGACCCGGCGCCGTCACCGACGGAGGGGGAAACTTTGCGCGGTGATGACTTTGGTTGAAGTAACCGGGACTGCCTGTGCAGCACATTTACCACGTGGGAGATGAGGCACGAATAAACAGACAAGGATGCACAGACGCACACAGACTGTAATTAGTTTGCTTCGTTTCCTAATCACGGTGACAATGGGAGGGCCCCCTGTTAGAATTTATCTCTCTCCTCTCCCGCCTCCCATCCTTCTCTCTCCTCTCCCTCCCCCCCACCCCGCACCCCCCTCCTTCCAGGGAGTCGGGCTACAAAAGGCCCGAGCTCCCCTCTCGCTTCGCTGCAGAGGCAGGATAAGAGAAACTTTAGCCGCGGAGAGAACATATGGCCTCCGCCGCGCACCAAACAAACCCTATACATTACGGTGGGTGGTGAATGTGGAAAGGGGAGATTATAAAAGGGTAATGAGGTGGAGAGAGAAAGGGAGAGCTCAAACCGAAGAAAGGTAGATAAGGAGGGGAAAGTGCCGTACGTATTGGAAATTCGAAAAATAACCAATAAACTGTCAGAAGCCACTAATTCTCTTGTCTGTAACAGAGGAGACCACATCGCAAAGTGGTGCGCCGGAGAGAAAATGAAAGGGCTTAAACCTGACAGTTCACTCTATATTAGCAGTACACAAAACTCAAGAAGGATTAGCGGACTGAAAATCCTATTCCCCTGCCTGTCAACTGAAATAGACACATAAATTAGTCCATATGAGCACAATTCGATTCTGCATTGACCCCAATTAGTAGACATTGACCCAGCAGCGCGGCGAGTCAAAGCTTCTCGGAGCGAACGAAGGCGAGAGAGGGAGCGAGGAGGAGGTAAGGAAGATGACAGGAAGACAAACAAAGTGAATCTAGTAGCTGCGACACACCGCTGGTTAGATTTCTCACCCCAGGTGGTTGTCATACTTCCCGCCCCCTGAGGGGAAAATCACAACCCTCATTACGCCAATGGGAAGATGGAGTCCATTTTGGAGGCTTGCAATGTCCCCGAGAGCATTTTAAGGCGGAGGTACAATGGCTCGATCCTTTTTCTTCTTCCTCCCTGTTCTCTCTTTCACTCCCCCTCCTCCTCCTCCTCCTCCTCCTCTCATCCTGCCAAATCTGATATTACAGGCATTTTTCTCTGCATGTGTGACACTCTTCTCGGCGGTGCACATGGGCCTGGCAAGCTGAAGCGTGTGTGCGCATGAATGTGTGTCCTCTTGAAGTTTCCCCTCTCTGTTTTTACAGCTCTGACAGGTCCTTTTATCATTTATTTGCTAAAAACTCGCCAGCAGTGCAAAAAAATGAAAAAATGTTATTTTTTTTGTTGGAATGCTAATTTGAACTTGTTGAGTTTATCAAGTTGAGTGAAAACTGAAATGTGGAGAGTTTAAAGGTGTAAAGGCTTAAATCAAATGTGTCATCACAGGATCGGGTCTCAGTTTGTTCACTGACTGAAGCCACAGTGCAGCATTTTGGTGAATATAAATGCAGTGGAGCATTATATCTAACAGAGGTTCATCATTCATTCCCACTGTGGTCCAGAATTAATACTGGTAGATAACCACGGATGATGTGCGTCTTGATTGGTTTAAATAATATGTCATAACTACCATAATCAGTACAGGTCAGATGAATTAGAAATGTTATGACTTTCAACAACTTTTTGGTTTTATTCATGACATGATTTTTTTATACGTGACTTTTTATCAACATTGAATCTAATGACTGTGATGTCAATCACTCGTAATACACTCTTACAAATAAAAGTTCTAAGTAGAACCATATAAGGTTCTTTGGCTTGTCCTCAGAGGAGAACCCTTTTTGGCTCCAGGTAGAACATTTTATAAAGGTTCCACCTGGAACCCCTTTGAAGGGTTCTACCTAGAACCCAACATAAAGGGTTATACCTAGAACTGTGTGTGTAAGGTTCCACCCAGAACCCCCATGAGAGGTTCTACAAAGAACCCATACAGGATCTTATACCCATGCTTTCAACAATCCCTGAAGAACTCTTTCTCCAAAAAAGGGTTCTCTGGATCAAAATGGTTCTTACTGGAACCATTAGTATTACTAAGAACCCTTGAAAAAACGGTTTTTCAAAAGCAAATGGTTCGAGGTAGAACCTCAGCCCATGTAGAAGAACCCTTTTGGAACCCTTATTTCTAAGAGTGTATTGAAGAGACACAGCACCTAGCTTTACATGGCTCCAGCCCCATTGCCAGAAGAAATGTTGGCATTGTACGTTTCTGCAAACCAGGGATATGTTCAACTTGTACGCAACATGTTCGACAACAAGCATCATATTATGTTCGGATTGAATGTATATGAGCTAGATTTCACATCAGGAAGGCCATGGTGGAGCTACACAGCAGCTGGCGACAGAATTTTCCCTGACCCTAACCCTACATTTTGCAGATTTCTTTGAGTCAACAACATTTTTAACAAGATGTGGGATCTTCTTAGACCCGTCTTTGAGTCAACAAAACCAGGTGTTTTAATCCAAAACATAATCTCCTCCTAACCCTAACCCAATGGTTTTTGTGCCTGAACCTAACCACACAGCACACAAAAAAGTAAAGAAATCTCCAATGAATGAAGTTAAACATGCAGCAAGCTAAAGATGCAGCAACATAGCAAGCGAGTTGTTTTTCTCAAGGACTTGTTGGAGACCTAACAAGAGCTAAAACGAATGCATATTTGACTCACACATACATCAGGAGGCATACACACACCTTTAATAGGACACTAGTGGCTATTTGTGTTGCCTTGTAATGTGTTTCTTGCCCAGCCAGTGCGGCTGCTCATTAGTCTGAGGCTAATTTTGATGTAGTTTTATAAATGTGCATGGTCCCTTTCGCATTAACAACATTGACAACAACAAGCTCAAAGGGAAACTAGCCCATATTGGCTGCACTACCTCCACTAACTTCCTACAGCACTGTTTAGCTTGTATAAATAAGCACTAGGGACAGATTTAGTGTTTAACATCCATTTATTGGTGTTACTCTAGCCGGATTTAATACATTCTAGAACGAGTTAGTGATGAATATAAAGTACTTCTTCTGAACGTACAATAAATTGTGGATAAAAGGTGAATGAGCTTACTGTATGAAGCCACCCAGCCCTCTCTCCTTCCTCCCATCCCCTCATACTTTCCACTTTTCTCGACCCTCTCTCCTCCCATCCTTTTAATCATTATAATAGCACTCCTCGTCTCCGCTGAATCCGAACCCTACCTCCAACTCCACTCCACTCCACCCGGTCTCTCAAGCATCATCGCACTCTCCTCTCCTTCTAGAGTCTCTCCTCTTCTCCTTCTCCTTCACCTTTCCTTCTGTCTAGCTCCATCACTGTCTTTTCACGGTCGGGGGAAGAGTGATGCTATTCATTTGTACCGCAGACGAGCCACTTCAGACCAGCACTGACACCCACTCTGTTAAGACGAGGAGGCAGACGGGGGGAGAGAGAGAGCATGGGAACCGTTCAGCACTAGAAAAGGATTTTCTAGGAGTGTAGGAGAGGGCCAACAATCCATCCCAAACATCCAGGTAAATAGAGTTATAATGACTATTTCCGTGCGTGATTCTGAGATACCAGACTGCACAGACAGAGTTGTTTCAGAAGCTGACATGTTTTTTCACAATTTTACAATTTTTAAAATTCCACTCCTGGATGGGTCTCTCATTTCTTACCGTCCATATCACATTATGCATTGTCTATGTCTCTTCCACCATATATCTGCCTGTTTCGCCATGACAATCCCTCTGCACACACACACACAGACTCACACAGACACACACACACACATATATATCCCTCCATCCCTCTGGTCATATCTCCCTGTCTCCCTCGGGTGCAGTGTAACACTATCTGTCTCAGCCACTCTCCGGTCCCAAGCAGACAGCTTGGTCTTCAGAGATTCCTCCCTCTCTCTCCCTCCACTGCTGCCATTTTCTCTCCACAGGGACCAGAAACTAAATATGACAGCTACACCAGAGAGACAGAGGAGAATGTCAAACTCCTCCAACCCAATTGATGAAGCCTCGCCCATGTATGAATGGCTGACACACAGTATGGAAGACACCATGCTGTTCGGTGTATAGAATCAGCTAAAGCCATCTTGGCAACATAATACTTGAAAAATATCGAGTGAAGGAAATATAGCATCATTTGGGGGACACCTATCGTTGATTCTGAGACATTTGTGTGACATAAAAATATAAGTATCAGCCTACTTTTAATGGTTTCTTGCGCAGAGAAAGTCACTACGAACTTGTTAAAAAAAAAAGGCGGCTCCGCTGTTTCAAAAATAAACCACATCAGTTACACCACATGGCCAAAAGTATGTGGACACGTGACCATTACAACTATATGTGAGTGTTGAACTTTCCACCCCAGCAAGAATATGTTGCTATGACTAATATTCTTTCTGGGAAAGGCTTTCTAACAGATTTTGCAACCTGCCTGCAGGGATTTGCTCTCATTCTGCAACAAGAGCATTAGTGATGAGACCACTGATGCTGGGCGATAACGCCTGGCTCGCACTTGACTGGCTCTGTGCAGGCCAGTCAAGTTCTTCTCCAGCAAACTTGGAAAATCCTTTCCTTCCGTCTTTGTGCACAAAGACATGGCTGTTAAAGGCATGGCTGCAGACTCTTAAGGCTTATCTATGTTCCCTTTACATACAAAAATAGATACGCACAATATAACTTTCACTGCCCACATACTTCCATGCGTCCTTCACACTGGCATGGATGTTAAGCAGTACAACCACTAGAGGGTGCCGGTCAGAGTCCAATTGGTATGGCACGAACCTACCCACTTTTCCTTTGCCACCGTCAAATTCTGTTTAATTCCTGTCCAGTCTCCTCCCAATTATGTTCTGTAGTAACTGTTTGTACTCACCAACTCGCATAACCTCTCCTCATAAAGTCACGCCATTTTGAAAATCTTCTTCCTCTTGCCCTGGTCATGTCTTGCTTGAACTATTGGCTACCCTGCTACACTCCCCTCCACGACTACTGGATATACTGCTCGATTGATCCGTATACGGAAAACGTGCAAAAATACGGACATAATGAACGCCAGGTACGGTCAGAAGGCTCCGTCCATATCCGTATGCATGTCTAGCGTTTAGCATATATGAGCCTTTAGGCCTCCTTCAGACCAAATCAGTCACTGTGGCGATTAGTGCCAGATTGTGGGAGGACACAACTGGGAGAGTTTGATCAGTGATCGCTGCCTTCATAGCACCTGTTTCCAGCTCATGGCTTGGGAGCATCAGCTCTTCCTTTTCAATCTGCAACAAGTCTGCAAAGTATTTATTTTCCCTTGCCCTCGCAGTCTCTTGGCAGCACCATGTTGTTTGAGGCACCAGGTTAAATAACAGAGATTCAATTTGGCCACTAGGAGGGTATCTGTTTCACCCTGACACTAGACGTATCACGTCAACTAGCGCTCATATTAAAACATGAAACGCTTCCATTGTAAATATTATCGCAGAAGGCTATATTTAAAGTCTTATTTTATTAAATATAATGTAAAAGGACTGGTTGCCAAGTCAGGTTGCGTTTCTCCAAAAGGTGATTCTGTTTCAATCTTTCGCTTCGGGGCTGCTGCGCTTCTATTTCAGCCTCCCCTGCCATCCGATTAGTCGCCCATTACTCAGCTAAACTGTGCGTGCGCGTGCACAACCATGGTACGTACAGTGGGTCAAAGTCAGTCGAGCTGTTATCATTTTAAATATTGTTTTCATTATATTTCATCAACTGTTATTCAAACTAAACATTATTACACGTGACTTTTGACAGCTGATGAAGCTCAATGTTTCTTATGTTTTATTGATTCAGTAATTAAGCAAAGCAAACTAACACATGTCACACATGTCTGATTACATGTTACAAGAAATAATGCACATAGTGAAGATCCTCAGGAGCCGTGGTGTAACAGCATG
>JBBNBP010001229.1:0-24150 GCA_039737535.1 Lagodon rhomboides | reverse complement strand
TCAGCTGACTCCACCTGTTGGTGTGACTCAGCACCACCTGGTTTCCTGTCACATGACCTCTGACCTCTTACCTACTCTGACCAGGTACATCTCCGGCTTGGTGATGTTACACAGGTACTGTCTGGTGGGCGGAGTCTGGGCCACTCTGGGCGTAGTGACTGGAGGGGCTCTGGTCAGGCTGATGGCTGTGATCTGGGTGGTGGTGGTGGTGATGCCCGTGGTCGTGGTTGTAGCCTTGGTGGTGGTGGTAGTGGTCCTGGTGGGTGGAGCCCTTCCTGGCTTCTCTATGACCACTGGAGGCTTCTCCGGTCTTTCAGGGCGGGTGGGAGGTCCCAGAGGTGGAGGTGGAGGCACCCGGCCAGTGGTGTTTGAAGGGGGGCGAAAAGGGTGTCTGCCCGGGACTGGGGCATGGTCTTTTGGTCTTGGAGCAGGTGGAGATGGGGCAGAGGGTGTTTTGATGGTGGGTGACTTGTCACCAGTGAGTGTGGGTGAAAGGGTGAGGGGAGGGGTGGGTCTTGCGGGGGAAGCTTGGGCTCCCGTCCTGGAGGAGGACCTGAGCTCAGGGGTGGAGACGGAGGGGAGCGGTGGGTTTGTGTTGTTGTGGGAGTGATGGGGGGTTCTGAGTCAGTCCGGTTGACCCGGTCCCGGTCTCGCTCCCTCTCCTTCTCCTTCTCCCTCTCCCTCTCCCTCTCCCGTGCCAGCAGGTTGGTGTAGTACTCCAGACTGTTCATGTCCGGCAGCAGCAGCTCTGTCGGTTCCAGAGGCATCATGTCCTCCAGATCATAGTCGTCGTCCCAGGCAGGGAAGACGTTCGGATGGGTGGGACGAGTGTGCAGGGGGATACTGGGGGTGGAGGAGGAGGGGGAGAGGGGGAGGCGGGAGGAGAGGGGGAGAGTGGGACGGGCTGGGAAGGCAGTGTCGTAGGAGACCCAGTCCCCCCCGTCGTCCTCGTCATAGGTGTGGTTGGGCAGCGGGGTGGCTAAGGCCAGCTCTTCGCCATCAGGCACCATGAAGGACAGGGTCTCCATGTAGTCTCCGGAGCCCCAGGCCTCTTCCAGGGAGGGACCCTGTTCCCAGGGGGAGGAGGGGTAAGGGTAGGCTGGGTGTGTGGGGGGAGGGGTGGGGGGAGGCTGGGGGACAAGAGGTCTGGAGGTCTCAGCAGGAGATGGATCCCCTGAGCACCAGAGTCAGAGTCCTCTGCAGAGCCTGCACCACCGCTGTTACTATGGTAACCAGAGTCTGAGGGTGGGCTGGGGGCAGGGGGACTGAGAGGGGAGGATGGTGATGAAGGATGTGACGGAGACTCTACTGTCCTGTTCAATTCCAGTTCACCTGTGAGACAAAGAAAGTGATTATTACTATCATTATTAAGTCCACCCCTATACCCGGTCTCGGAAGCTGCGCCCATCAGGCACACACCAGCTCTCCATCCCTCACACCAAACTGCAAACCCTCGGTGACAGAGCCTTCTGTGTGACAGCCCCCACTCTCTGGAACACTCTCCGAGCTGAAATCCACAAACAGACTTCTCTGGAGACCTACAAAACAGACTTAAAAACCCATCTCTTTAATAAGGCCTATCAGCTCTAGGTCCAGCCTCAACAATTAACTTTTCTAGTTCTTATTTGTATTTTTGTTTATCCATCTATTCTTTGTTTTGTTTGTTCCACTTTGTTAAGTGTCCTTGGGTACCCTGAAAGGCGCTATATAAATTAAATGTATTATTATTATTATTATTATTATTTATTATGCTTCTAAACTGAACCTTTAAGAAGCCCGAGGATCCTGACAAAAGCTGAGGACCCTGACCAGACCTAAGGGCCATGACCAAACCTGGGGGCCGTGACCAAACCTGAGGACTCTGACCAAACCTGAGGACTCTGACAAAACCTGAGGACCCTGACCAAACCAGAGGGATGCTGACCAAACCTGAGGACGCTGACCAAACCTGAGGGATGCTGACCAAACCTGAGGACTCTGACCAAACCTGAGGACTCTGACAAAACCTGAGGACCCTGACCAAACCTGAGGGATGCTGACCAAACCTGAGGACGCTGACCAAACCTGAGGGATGCTGACCAAACCTGAGGACTCTGACCAAACCTGAGGACTCTGACAAAACCTGAGGACCCTGACCAAACCTGAGGACTCTGACAAAACATGAGGACCCTGACCAAACCTGAGGGATGCTGACCAAACCTGAGGACGCTGACCAAACCTGAGGGATGCTGACCAAACCTGAGGACTCTGACCAAACCTGAGGACTCTGACAAAACCTGAGGACCCTGACCAAACCTGAGGGATGCTGACCAAACCTGAGGACGCTGACCAAACCTGAGGGATGCTGACCAAACCTGAGGACTCTGACCAAACCTGAGGACTCTGACAAAACCTGAGGACCCTGACCAAACCTGAGGACTCTGACAAAACCTGAGGACCCTGACCAGACCTAAGGGCTGTGACCAAACCAGGGGGCCGTGACCAAACCTGAGGACTCTGACCAAACCTGAGGGATGCTGACCAAACCTGAGGACGCTGACAAAACCTGAGGACCCTGACCAGACCTAAGGGCTGTGACCAAACCTGGGGGCCGTGACCAAACCTGAGGACTCTGACCAAACCTGAGGACTCTGACCAAACCTGAGGGATGCTGACCAAACCTGAGGACGCTGACAAAACCTGAGGACCCTGACCAAACCTGAGGACTCTGACAAAACCTGAGGACCCTGACCAAACCTGAGGACTCTGACAAAACCTGAGGACCCTGACCAAACCTGAGGACTCTGACCAAACCTGAGGGATGCTGACCAAACCTGAGGACGCTGACAAAACCTGAGGACCCTGACCAAACCTGAGGACTCTGACCAAACCTGAGGACTCTGACAAAACCTGAGGACCCTGACCAGACCTAAGGGCTGTGACCAAACCTGGGGGCCGTGACAAAACCTGAGGACCCTGACCAAACCTGAGGACTCTGACCAAACCTGAGGACTCTGACAAAACCTGAGGACCCTGACCAGACCTAAGGGCTGTGACCAAACCTGGGGGCCGTGACCAAACCTGAGGACCCTGACCAAACCTGAGGATCCTGACCAAACCTGAGGACTCTGACCAAACCTGAGGACTCTGACCAAACCTGAGGGATGCTGACCAAACCTGAGGACGCTGACAAAACCTGAGGACCCTGACCAAACCTGAGGACGCTGACCAAACCTGAGGACTCTGACCAAACCTGAGGGATGCTGACCAAACCTGAGGACTCTGACAAAACCTGAGGACCCTGACCAAACCTGAGGACCCTGACCAAACCTGAGGACCCTGACCAAACCTGAGGACTCTGACCAAACCTGAGGGCTCAAGAAACAGTTCCAGCACATAAAAACCTTTTTTAAACCGATTTTTGTTTTGTTGAAACCAGATGGATCGTGTTAATCAGTAAACTCTGGAGCTGTCAGTATATGGGTTGTGTTTCCTTTGGACAATGCCAGGTTAGCAGTTTCCTGTTTCCAGTCTCAATGCTAAGCTAAGCTAACCAGCAGCTGGCTCTAGCTTCATATCTAGAGAGTGAAATCAACCTGAACATGCGAGTCTCAGAGGGGAAGAGAAAAGGATTTCACTAAATGTTGAGCGGTTCCTTTAAGCTCCTCAGAAAAAAAGAGAAAAATTTGGTTTCCTGCTTCCAGAACAATGAAATTATTTTCTTTTTCTTAAATTAGCTTTAATTAATTTCTTTATGATTTTAATAATTGCAGTTATATAACTAGTCTGGATTCAAACACAGTCACCTATTTCTGTTTCTTCCTGCCTCCTTTTTTTCCCCCTCTGCAGTCTTTTTAAACCTATTTGTCTCTGTGTCATCTCACACACACACACACACACACACACACACACACACACACACACACACATACACACACAAACACACACACACAGTCGCAGCCTTGACTGAGTCTCTCATCTGGTGCCTGGTTGCCCTGGTGACGCCTACTTTGCGACAGCATCACGTGCCGAATGGAGACGAGTGATTGGTATTCAGGAGACAACGCCCTCAAATTCAGATAGATAGATAGATAGATAGATAGATAGATAGATAGATAGATAGATCAGACTTTATAACTACATTCAGGAAATTTGATTTATGGTAAATGTCAGATTAAATCCTGATATATAATGTATAGATGATCAAAAAAAGTGAAAATGTGTGTGAAGTCAGAAACTGTGACCACACCTAAAGAGGTGAGGTTGACTGTTTCCTGGTGATTGTTAAGGATAAAGTACTAATAAAGTTTGATTTAAAGCATCCACCTCAGTCAGTTAATAAAGTTATTTTTGAGTGTAAAATAAATAATGGGATCAGTTCATCACATAAATCCTCCTCAGTGTGACATCAACAGGTCATGTGACTCATTCAGTGTGTGATGTAAAGGTGTGTGTGTGTGTGTGTGTGTGTGTGTGTGTGTGTGTGTGTGTGTGTGTGTGTGTGTGTGTGTGTGTGACTCAGTGTCAGTGGGAGGAGGACAACATGAATAAAGATGAAGCTCTACTTCAGTGAGACAGTGATCAATAACGTCTCCTTATAAGGAACTTTATGTTTTCTACAGAAAGTTCAGAGGGCAGAGGTTACAATAAATACATAATACATAAAAATAAAATTTACCCATGAGTCATACTTGAGGAAAAATAAAGATATGGTGTTAAAATATTACTTTCATAAAACTGAGCATAACCCATATGAATAGTACTCGAGTAAGTATCTGATATTTTATGTACTTAAGTTTAAAAAGTAGCAGTAAAAGTACCTGATCCATGTATTTGTTTGTAGTAAACATTGTAACATTTGCATTTATGTGGAATATTGTTTGTTTATTCTATGTGAAATGTAAAGAGGAGTCAGATTTCTTGAATGTCTGACGTGTCATGATTCTGTCACGAGTACACAATTCGATATTTATTTTAAACATTTTGCAGCACTGACAGCTCTGCTGTCATTTAAATTTCAAGCTCTTCTTTAAAAAGATTGGGGTATTTTACAACAACAGCTTCACTTTATCCAGGTGACTTTTTGACAAGTTCCAATAATATTTTCCAAAAATAAAGATTCCAGAGTTCAACAACAAACAGTAGCTTCAGTGATTCAACAACAAACAACAAAAGATAGAAACTGATTTAAGTTTTTGATTTAAAATCCAAATCACAACTATAAATAAATACTGAGCTGATAAACATTCTGATTCTGAAACGTGATGTTTGGTCCTCAGAATGCATTTTGGTCATTTTATGTTTTATTTAATTCTATTTTGTTGCAAATTCATAAATTCATAAATAAAGTAAAGTTTGTCTGTGTTTCCTATAAAACAGAAAAGATAACTGAAGCTGAGCATTTTGTCAGTTTTCAGTTTCCTTCAGAAACAGATTCAGTCTGAGCAGCAGAGACCAGAAACACCGGATCCTCATCACAACACACCAAAGATAAGGAACGGCAGACACGGAAATCTCAAACTTCAGAGGCACGTCAAAGCGACTGGCAGAGAACAGAAGCTGAGGGCCATTATATTACCCACTGCGCCCCAGGAAAGCCATCCCATGTATCTGTGGACTCCCCAAGATACACGAGGAAGGAGCACCACTCAGACATATCAGCAGCAGCATCAGCTCAGTTACTTATAACATATGCAGCACTAAGCCAGTGCCCCAGCTCCTCTGGTTGGTAACACTCAACACCACATGAAAAACTCAAGACGAAATAACGGTTTCTTATGATGTCACATCACCTTGTACAGGCATTCCCACTCAAGAAGCTGTTAAGATGGTGAAGAAACGCCTGCTACAGGACAGCACTCTGTCCAGCAGAACCAACTTCACCATGGACCATTTTTGTGCCTAACTGGACCTCTGTCTGACGACCACCTACTTACAGCACAGCGAAGGTTTCATTACCAACATCAAGGTCATGCAGGAAGATGTCAGAGGAAAAAGTCTGCCCTTCTTGGACTGAGCAGTACACACTGACGAAGACAGAAGCCTCAACATTGAGGGGAACAGAAAACCTACACACAATACTTGCTGTTCAACTCTCATCACCCACTGGAGCACAAGCTCAACCCTAACCCTAAACCATCAGACTGAGACCTGACCACTAAGTCAGAGGGGAAGGAGAAGGAACAGAAGCACATCAGGGGAGCACTTGAAACCTGTGGCTACCCAGACTGGACCTTTGTCAGAACCTCTAAAAGATCCAGAGCAGACAGAGAGGAGGAGACGAGAAAACGTAACAACATCATTATTCCTTAAGTCGCAGGAACATCTGAGAGACTCAGGAGGATCTTTAATAAACACCACATCCTGGTTCACTTCAAACCCACCAACACACTGGGCCAGAAACTTGTCCATCCTAAGGACAGAACACCCAGACTTGAACAGAGTACTGTAGTTTATGATGTCCAATGCAGCAGGACTGCACAGATTTGTACATTGGGGAGACAAAACAACCTCTTTATAAACAAATGGACCAACACAGGAGGGCCAACTCCTCAGGTCCAGACTCCTCAGGTCCAGACTCCTCAGGTCCAGACTCCTCAGGTCCAGACTCTGCTGTCCACTGACATCTGAAGGAGAAAATCATTCCTGTGAGGACAACAGTGTAAACATGTTGTCCAGAGAAGACAGATGGTTTGAAAGAGGAGTAAAGAATCCATCTATGTCAAACTGGAACGACCGTCTTTGAACAGAGGACGTGGACTAAGACATCACTGATCACACACCTACCATGCTGTACTGAGTTCTCTCCCCAGACAGCTTAACAACCATTCACACCTGAGCTCACCTAGACTTAGAAACCCACATGATGGGCCGGTTGGGTCAACGACCCACAAGTGGCCCCAACGACTCACATACACACACACTGCAGTTAGTTAGAGCTGAAGAAGCCTCTTGGTGAGACGTGAAACATCTTCAACAAACTGAAACAAGTACAGTTGACTACGCTACAGCACCTAGAATTACTATGACCTGGATGACTGAGAACCTTCATCAACATACTGGATCCTACGTTTCCCACAATGCCCCTGTGTGTGTCTTTCATTAGAGCCTTCCTGCTGTGTCTTTGATTGGGCTGATGAGGACTGATCAGGACCTGAACTGTAACCCTGTATCATCAGTGGAACATCCCTTTAACTGTCACTCACCTGCAGCCGGTGAGCTTGACGTTACCATGGAAACCAGTGTGCCGACCACCAGCAGGATCACACAGAGTGCGCGTCTGCACACTGAGGTTCTGGATTCCATCCTGGTCCTGGTCCTGGAGCCAGGGCCTGGCGGGATCACAGGGTCCATCGTCCTCAAAGGGCCGGCTGTTTGATCCCGGTGCACAGAGCCGAGGGCCCATCAGGAGGACCTGAGGACAGGAAACACATCATTAGTCCACCAGTGTAACACCTTAAAGGGTCAGTCCACCAGTTTAACACAAGTATAAGGTATGAAGTCTTCTGCGGCTGCAGAGTCAGATGCCTATAATCTGATAAACTGCCTCAGTGATGTCACTGGGGTGCATTGTGGTTAATGTAGGCACCAGATTTTGAAAAAGGAAGAATCAGTGGAATAAAAGAGGATATATCTGTTTCATTTGTTTTTAATCCAGAATGAGTCCAACAGTGTCATAGGAGGCCTCCATTACCCATAATCCAACTAGGCCACTGAGTGACATCACTGGAGGCAGTTTATCAGATGACATGCAGCTTGCTTTGGAGCCACAAGAGGCTTTGTATTACTCTCTTCACATTTACAGTAAAACATACTTTAATGTGTAAACTGGTGAAGTTACCCTTTAAAGGAACAGTTCACCCAAATTGTTAATTAAAGTCATTACACAAACTGACTTTTAATAATAATAGTTACAGTCCTGATGCAGAATGATGTCTAAAGAGCAGGTTGTTACACAGAACGACAGTCCGGCTGAACTGTCTCACTCTGTGGATACACACACAGTGTACTACACACCACAGACTCACACACACACACATACAGACTCACACTCACACACAGACACAGACTCACACACAGTGTACACACTACACATCACAGACACACACATCACAGACTCACACACACACACACCACACACAGACACACACACACAGACACACACACTCACACACACACACAGACTCACACACACACAGACTCACACACACAGACACACACACACACACACAGACTCACACACACAGACACACACACAGACTCACACACACACACACACACAGACACACACACACAGACTCACACACACACACAGACACACACACACAGACTCACACACACACACGCACACACACACACACAGACTCACACACACACACACACACACACAGACTCACACACACACACACACACACACACAGACTCACACACACACACAGACTCACACACACACAGACTCACACACACAGACTCACACACACACACACACAGACACACACACACAGACACACACACACACACACACACAGTGGTACGGTCCTCCTCCCTCTCTGCTCGGTATTAATAGTTAATGTGCCTCCTCTGCTTCGGGCCCTGTTCAGCTCGGTTCCGGCCCTGCTCAGCTAACAAATCTGTCTCCAGGCCGCTCATACCTCTTCTGGCCTGGTTCGGCTCGGCTCGGCTCGGCTCGGTCTCCTCTCTATTAGCGGGGAGATAAGCGGCTAACGTCCAGGGCCTGCCTCTGCTCTGCCCGCCTCTCCTCCGCACGCTCACCGGGCAGGACGGCAGCTGCCAGCCGCCCCACACGCACCGTCCCCGGGCAGAGCTGCAGAACATCCGTGCCCTAATGACCCGGTCCGGTCCGGTTTAACGCGTTAACGACCACGATCCTGATCCTCGTAGTAAACCGGGACAGATCC
Organism: Lagodon rhomboides; assembly: GCA_039737535.1. Classification (NCBI taxonomy): domain Eukaryota; kingdom Metazoa; phylum Chordata; class Actinopteri; order Spariformes; family Sparidae; genus Lagodon; species Lagodon rhomboides. The sequence goes on along the minus strand of JBBNBP010001229.1, from coordinate 15,253 downwards.
AGATGCCTCCTACATGTGAGCCGCAGCTGGAGCCGAGTACCGACACCGGCTCTGCGGACCGGCAGCCTCACAGACACCGAACATTAACATGCACCTGCACACTGTCAGCGAGCCGAGCCGAGCCGAGCCGAGCCGTGCTATCGGTACAGGGGCCGTTTATCCTCACAGAGAGACCAGACCTACCTGCCATCCTGGAGATGCGGTTCGGGCGCGTCACGCCTCTCCCGCAGCCGCGCGGCGCGCTCCCTGCGCGGGGAAGGAGGAGGCGGAGAGTCCCCGCAGAATCAGACCTTCCTCCTCTCCTCTGTCCGCAGTCTTCTTCACCTCCACATGTCTCTGTCCGCCAGAAGAAGACTGGACATGTTGGATCAGACGGTACCAGTCCGACCCGGCTCCGCCTGCTGCTAGCGTCAGTTGATCCAAATCTACAATTCAAACGACATCTTGTTTTCTATCTGCGCGCGCGAGCACACACACACACACACACACACACACACACACACACACACACACGCACGCACGCGCACACATGTACGCGCACGCACGCACACATACACACACGCACGCACGCACACACACACAGCTGAACTCGGATCCAGATCAGAACCTGGACCGGATCAGACCGAGTCCAGATGTTGGTCTGAAGAAAACACATAAACAGTCAGTTTGTATTGAAATCAGCTGTTTAATATCAAAACAATAGAAAGGTGACATGAGCTGAGACATGAAGAGCAATGTGTTGATATGTTTCTGTAGGTGTGAAGAAAGACAGAAAATAACTGAAATGATAACAGAATAACAAAAATACAGAACATAGTTTAAAACCCAGTCAGAACAGCATGACACATGGAGCTGTTGTTGAAGCAGAGCCAAGTATTTGCTATTAATTTCATGGGTCAGCTGTATTCAGATGTGTGGTTTCTCTGAGTGAGCTGAGGCATGCACTCTACTGAGTGTCATTCTAGTTTTTTTATACCTTATTGTCAATTCTATGTTGACAATGATATGTTTATTGTACCAAACCAACTAAATGCCTTACATGTGAGGATCTATTTATCAATAGACCTGATTCAGATTCAGATGAACATCTGAACCAGATTTCATGACAATCCAGAAAGCTAGAGGAGTGAAGCCAGAGGAGTGAATCAGAGGAGTGAAGCTAGAGGAGTGAAGCCAGAGGAGTGAAGTCAGAGGAGTGAAGTCAGAGGAGTGAATAAGAGGAGTGAAGCCAGAGGAGTGAATAAGAGGAGTGAAGCTAGAGGAGTGAAGCCAGAGGAGTGAAGTCAGAGGAGTGAAGCCAGAGGAGTGAAGTCAGAGGAGTGAAGCCAGAGGAGTGAAGCCAGAGGAGTGAAGCTAGAGGAGTGAAGCCAGAGGAGTGAAGCCAGAGGAGTGAAGCCAGAGGAGTGAAGCCAGAGGAGTGAAGTCAGAGGAGTGAAGCCAGAGGAGTGAAGCCAGAGGAGTGAAGCTAGAGGAGTGAAGCCAGAGGAGTGAATAAAAGGAGATAGCAGAAGGAAACAGTGAAAATCAAGTTCAGTTAAAAGAATCAAATCAAGAGAACTCAGTCAGAGTCTCCAGTCTGCAGGGACAGGAAGTCATAAGGTGGTGGTTTCTCTACTGAACCAGCCTGTCTCTTCACCTCAGCCACGGAGACAAAGCGTGGACGACGGCGAACTTGTCTCTTGGTGTTGTGTTTGGGGTTCCTCTGGTACATGTCTGCATGAAAAGGACAAAATCAGAGAGACAAAATCAAAAAATAATATTTCTCTAAATTAACTAAAGTATTAGCTCTAAAAAATAACATGACAGTATATTTGGTGCAGAGCTCATGACAACTTGTTCAAGACTTGGGACATGAAGTAATTTCTGGACTCGCTGGTCATGGCTCGGGGCTTTAACTGATATTTGCCTCAAGACCTGTCTGGGACTTGATTTGAGACTTTGTTGTCTTCACTTGGCTGACGTGACTTTAGGAGTGACTCGGAATATACTTGTCTTGACCTGGGACATGACTTGATACTTACTATTACTATTATTATTGTTAAATTGAATTGTCCTTTGGCTGCTGCGACACAGACATTTCCCCTTTTGCAGGACTAATAAAGGGATTCTGATTCTGATTCCTTGAGAAACACCATGAGTCTCAGTTACTTGTGTGGACTTTGACTTTGTCTGAGGGACTTATTTGTCTTGACTCTGGACTTGGAACTTGTCTTGAGACATTATTTGGGACCCTTTTGTCTCAAACTAGTGTTTGACTTGGGGATCTTCCCATCTTGACTTGCGACATGACTTTAGAGGTGACCTGGGAACTTAATTTTCTTCTCTTTTGCGATTGTTGGTGTAGACCTGGAACTTGACTTGGGACTTTCCTGTCTAGACTCTGGACTTAGGGTTAGGGTTTGGGTCTAGTCAGGACTAACATGACTTGTGAAACTGTGACTGAGTTCGAGCTCTGACCAGAGGAGACAGGAAGAGGTACCTCTTAAGCTGATGACATACTGTCTCTGGCCTTTCACTACTTGGACGTCAGCTGTTCTGTCAGAGAGAAATGCCTCCTCCAGAGTTTGTGATGTCACTGAGGTGCAGCGTTGCTTTTCATCCTGAGAAAGGCAGAGATGGGTTAGCATGCTAACATGCTAATATCACGATCCCAGTCAACACTGATGTGATGATGTAAAGAAAAAACCCATCTGATTCTTTAGGTTCAAGCTGCCACAGCGGTCTGACTCACCAGCTGTCCGTACTCCACCCAGCTCCCCTGGTCGCCCTTATAGTACCACAGCCACCGAGTCGTCAGGGTGTAGTGAGGTGGCTTTGTTACCGAGGAAACTGTGGAGAGACGGCGAACACGCTGCGACCCCTGACTTTTCGTCAGGAAGTTGACAGGCTGATTGCCACCGCTGAAAACAAAGGACAGTCTCAGTTGACGCTTCATCAACAGCAGATTGATTTCAAACCTGAAGAGTGACCTGTAGCCTCTGACCTCTGTGTCTTAGACGGGTCACAGAAATCTCGCTCGATGTCCTCCATGTGCGGCAGGTCTGTCCAGGTGAGGCCATCAAACACCTCCCACTTGTAGGGCAGGTGGAAGTGAACACGGCGGCACTCGTCTACACAAAGAGAGATGAGAAAACTCAACAACAAAAACACAAGAACTGAAAATATGAAGACTGAAGCACACAAGAGAGAAAAATACTCATTTTAATCAGCCTGAATGTGAACAAAATCAAAAAGACTTCAACAGATCGTCCAATCATCTGCTGACAAACACACCGACCATAAATCAAAAAACATTAACAAATAAATGAATATGTAACAACTTAAAACTAAAATTTTGCAGATGAACAATTCTTTAAAGTTCACAAAAATAAACTCTGAGAACAAATTCAATATTTATAAGAAATTTCATGTTTTCTTTTTTTGAATGACAGAAGAATCTACTGACACTGACAGATCTTCTCTATGGTCTTCAATCTATTAAGAAGAAAATAATACATTTAGAAGAACAATCTATTGATACACAAAAATAAATAAATTGTTGAAAGATCAGTTTCGATGATTATAAAAAAAAACATCTACATTTTCCATTTGTAAAAAGAAACTTTGAGCTATTTATAAAACGGTTGTATTTACGTGGGTTAGAGTAAATGATGAATAAAATAAAATGCATATTTTCTTTTGCAGTTTGTATTTGTTTTGAATCTGAAGAACTGAAGAAAGAAACTTTAGTCCAGAAGTGTTCAGCACATCAACTCTAACCATCTGTTGTGTTTCTGTCAGTCTACAGGAAATGAACAGAGGTGTGAAGTAATCAAGTACAAATCCTTCAGTCCATGTCTCCTGTCTCTGTCCTGTCCCTGAGTGTCTCTGTGTCTTCTCCTCTCTACATCTGAACACAAACATCTGAACTTTCTCCTCCTCACAGCTTCAGAACAGCCTCGTTACTTTAGTTTAATGCATCTGAGCTGAATTATGGATTATTGTTATTTCCCAACGTCAGCAGACTGATGTCGACCTATCAGAGCGCATCATGCACGGCAGACGCAGCGAGACGAGACAAAGACGTAAAAGACGTAAGAAGCCGTGAACAGACAGAGAGGGAGGCTGGAATGTGGAGAAAAGGCGTGTTAGTGTCTCGTATCTGCAGAGAGTTTCTGATTTTCTCTCTTTGTTGCTGCTCGGGACGCTTTACAACCCAACATGTGTCTATGTGACGTCCTGGGAATGAGACTCAACAATCAGCTGTCTTTGTGGTGCGTTCAGGAACAGCTGGGACAAATCCTACTGATTCTACCTTTAACTTTAATAGTCTTTGAATTATATTAATATGACGTGAGCTTCAGTTAGCTTTGACCACAGATGTCCTTCAGAGGGAGACTTTTTACTCTGATACTCTGAGGACATGTCAGAGCCTGTACTCTATTACTTTACTGGAGTAAAGAAGCTGTATCAGTACTTCTACTTTTACTGGAGTAAAGAAGCTGTATCGGTACTTCTTCTGGAGTAAAGAAGCTGTATCAGTACTTCTACTTTTACTGGAGTAAAGAAGCTGTATCGGTACTTCTACTTTTACTGGAGTAAAGAAGCTGTATCAGTACTTCTACTTTTACTGGAGTAAAGAAGCTGTATCAGTACTTCTACTTTTACTGGAGTAAAGAAGCTGTATCAGTACTTCTACTTTTACTGGAGTAAAGAAGCTGTATCAGTACTTCTACTTTTACTGGAGTAAAGAAGCTGTATCAGTACTTCTACTTTTACTGGAGTAAAGAAGCTGTATCAGTACTTCTACTTTTACTGGAGTAAAGAAGCTGTATCAGTACTTCTACTTTTACTGGAGTAAAGAAGCTGTATCAGTACTTCTACTTTTACTGGAGTAAAGAAGCTGTATCAGTACTTCTACTTTTACTGGAGTAAAGAAGCTGTATCAGTACTTCTACTTTTACTGGAGTAAAGAAGCTGTATCGGTACTTCTACTTCTACTGGAGTAAAGAAGCTGTATCAGTACTTCTACTTTTACTGGAGTAAAGAAGCTGTATCAGTACTTCTACTTTTACTGGAGTAAAGAAGCTGTATCGGTACTTCTACTTGGAGTAAAGAAGCTGTATCAGTACTTCTACTTTTACTGGAGTAAAGAAGCTGTATCGGTACTTCTACTTCTACTGGAGTAAAGAAGCTGTATCAGTACTTCTACTTTTACTGGAGTAAAGAAGCTGTATCGGTACTTCTACTTCTACTGGAGTAAAGAAGCTGTATCAGTACTTCTACTTTTACTGGAGTAAAGAAGCTGTATCAGTACTTCTACTTTTACTGGAGTAAAGAAGCTGTATCGGTACTTCTACTTTTACTGGAGTAAAGAAGCTGTATCGGTACTTCTACTGGAGTAAAGAAGCTGTATCAGTACTTCTACTTTTACTGGAGTAAAGAAGCTGTATCAGTACTTCTACTTTTACTGGAGTAAAGAAGCTGTATCAGTACTTCTACTTTTACTGGAGTAAAGAAGCTGTATCGGTACTTCTACTTTTACTGGAGTAAAGAAGCTGTATCAGTACTTCTACTTTTACTGGAGTAAAGAAGCTGTATCGGTACTTCTACTTCTACTGGAGTAAAGAAGCTGTATCGGTACTTCTACTTTTACTGGAGTAAAGAAGCTGTATCGGTACTTCTACTTTTACTGGAGTAAAGAAGCTGTATCGGTACTTCTACTGGAGTAAAGAAGCTGTATCAGTACTTCTACTTTTACTGGAGTAAAGAAGCTGTATCAGTACCTCTACTTTTACTGGAGTAAAGAAGCTGTATCGGTACTTCTACTTTTACTGGAGTAAAGAAGCTGTATCAGTACTTCTACTTTTACTGGAGTAAAGAAGCTGTATCAGTACTTCTACTTTTACTGGAGTAAAGAAGCTGTATCAGTACTTCTACTTTTACTGGAGTAAAGAAGCTGTATCGGTACTTCTACTTCTACTGGAGTAAAGAAGCTGTATCGGTACTTCTACTTTTACTGGAGTAAAGAAGCTGTATCAGTACTTCTACTTTTACTGGAGTAAAGAAGCTGTATCGGTACTTCTACTTTACTGGAGTAAAGAAGCTGTATCAGTACTTCTACTTTTACTGGAGTAAAGAAGCTGTATCGGTACTTCTACTTCTACTGGAGTAAAGAAGCTGTATCGGTACTTCTACTTTTACTGGAGTAAAGAAGCTGTATCGGTACTTCTACTTTTACTGGAGTAAAGAAGCTGTATCAGTACTTCTACTTTTACTGGAGTAAAGAAGCTGTATCAGTACTTCTACTTCTACTGGAGTAAAGAAGCTGTATCAGTACTTCTACTTTTACTGGAGTAAAGAAGCTGTATCAGTACTTCTACTTTTACTGGAGTAAAGAAGCTGTATCAGTACTTCTACTTTTACTGGAGTAAAGAAGCTGTATCGGTACTTCTACTTTACTGGAGTAAAGAAGCTGTATCAGTACTTCTACTTTTACTGGAGTAAAGAAGCTGTATCGGTACTTCTACTTCTACTGGAGTAAAGAAGCTGTATCAGTACTTCTACTTTTACTGGAGTAAAGAAGCTGTATCGGTACTTCTACTTTTACTGGAGTAAAGAAGCTGTATCAGTACTTCTACTTTTACTGGAGTAAAGAAGCTGTATCGGTACTTCTACTTCTACTGGAGTAAAGAAGCTGTATCGGTACTTCTACTTTTACTGGAGTAAAGAAGCTGTATCGGTACTTCTACTTTTACTGGAGTGAAGAAGCTGTATCGGTACTTCTACTTTTACTGGAGTAAAGAAGCTGTATCGGTACTTCTACTTCTACTGGAGTAAAGAAGCTGTATCGGTACTTCTACTTTTACTGGAGTAAAGAAGCTGTATCGGTACTTCTAATTTTACTGGAGTAAAGAAGCTGTATCGGTACTTCTACTGGAGTAAAGAAGCTGTATCAGTACTTCTACTTTTACTGGAGTAAAGAAGCTGTATCGGTACTTCTACTGGAGTAAAGAAGCTGTATCAGTACTTCTACTTTTACTGGAGTAAAGAAGCTGTATCGGTACTTCTACTTCTACTGGAGTAAAGAAGCTGTATCGGTACTTCTACTTTTACTGGAGTAAAGAAGCTGTATCGGTACTTCTACTTTTACTGGAGTGAAGAAGCTGTATCGGTACTTCTACTTTTACTGGAGTAAAGAAGCTGTATCGGTACTTCTACTTCTACTGGAGTAAAGAAGCTGTATCGGTACTTCTACTTTTACTGGAGTAAAGAAGCTGTATCGGTACTTCTAATTTTACTGGAGTAAAGAAGCTGTATCGGTACTTCTACTGGAGTAAAGAAGCTGTATCAGTACTTCTACTTTTACTGGAGTAAAGAAGCTGTATCGGTACTTCTACTGGAGTAAAGAAGCTGTATCAGTACTTCTACTTTTACTGGAGTAAGGAAGCTGTATCAGTACTTCTACTTCTACTGGAGTAAAGAAGCTGTATCGGTACTTCTACTTTTACTGGAGTAAAGAAGCTGTATCGGTACTTCTACTTTTACTGGAGTAAAGAAGCTGTATCGGAACTTCTACTTCTACTGGAGTAAAGAAGCTGTATCGGTACTTCTACTTCTACTGGAGTAAAGAAGCTGTATCAGTACTTCTACTTTTACTGGAGTAAAGAAGCTGTATCGGTACTTCTACTTTTACTGGAGTAAAGAAGCTGTATCAGTACTTCTACTGGAGTAAAGAAGCTGTATCAGTACTTCTACTTTTACTGGAGTAAAGAAGCTGTATCGGTACTTCTACTGGAGTAAAGAAGCTGTATCAGTACTTCTACTTTTACTGGAGTAAAGAAGCTGTATCAGTACTTCTACTTCTACTGGAGTAAAGAAGCTGTATCGGTACTTCTACTTTTACTGGAGTAAAGAAGCTGTATCGGTACTTCTACTTTTACTGGAGTAAAGAAGCTGTATCGGTACTTCTACTTTTACTGGAGTAAAGAAGCTGTATCGGTACTTCTACTTTTACTGGAGTAAAGAAGCTGTATCGGTACTTCTACTTCTACTGGAGTAAAGAAGCTGTATCGGTACTTCTACTTTTACTGGAGTGAAGAAGCTGTATCAGTACTTCTACTTTTACTGGAGTAAAGAAGCTGTATCAGTACTTCTACTTTTACTGGAGTAAAGAAGCTGTATCAGTACTTCTACTTTTACTGGAGTAAAGAAGCTGTATCAGTACTTCTACTTTTACTGGAGTAAAGAAGCTGTATCGGTACTTCTACTTCTACTGGAGTAAAGAAGCTGTATCAGTACTTCTACTTTTACTGGAGTAAAGAAGCTGTATCAGTACTTCTACTTTTACTGGAGTAAAGAAGCTGTATCGGTACTTCTACTGGAGTAAAGAAGCTGTATCAGTACTTCTACTTTTACTGGAGTAAAGAAGCTGTATCGGTACTTCTACTTCTACTGGAGTAAAGAAGCTGTATTGGTACTTCTACTTTTACTGGAGTAAAGAATCTGTATCGGTACTTCTACTTTTACTGGAGTAAAGAAGCTGTATCAGTACTTCTACTTTTACTGGAGTAAAGAAGCTGTATCGGTACTTCTACTGGAGTAAAGAAGCTGTATCAGTACTTCTACTTTTACTGGAGTAAAGAAGCTGTATCGGTACTTCTACTTTTACTGGAGTAAAGAAGCTGTATCGGTACTTCTACTTTTACTGGAGTAAAGAAGCTGTATCGGTACTTCTACTTTTACTGGAGTAAAGAAGCTGTATCGGTACTTCTACTTTTACTGGAGTAAAGAAGCTGTATCGGTACTTCTACTTTTACTGGAGTAAAGAAGCTGTATCGGTACTTCTACTTTTACTGGAGTAAAGAAGCTGTATCAGTACTTCTACTGGAGTAAAGAAGCTGTATCAGTACTTCTACTTTTACTGGAGTAAAGAAGCTGTATCGGTACTTCTACTGGAGTAAAGAAGCTGTATCAGTACTTCTACTTTTACTGGAGTAAAGAAGCTGTATCAGTACTTCTACTTCTACTGGAGTAAAGAAGCTGTATCGGTACTTCTACTTTTACTGGAGTAAAGAAGCTGTATCGGTACTTCTACTTTTACTGGAGTAAAGAAGCTGTATCGGTACTTCTACTTTTACTGGAGTAAAGAAGCTGTATCGGTACTTCTACTTTTACTGGAGTAAAGAAGCTGTATCGGTACTTCTACTTCTACTGGAGTAAAGAAGCTGTATCGGTACTTCTACTTTTACTGGAGTAAAGAAGCTGTATCGGTACTTCTACTTTTACTGGAGTAAAGAAGCTGTATCGGTACTTCTACTTTTACTGGAGTAAAGAAGCTGTATCGGTACTTCTACTTTTACTGGAGTAAAGAAGCTGTATCGGTACTTCTACTTTTACTGGAGTAAAGAAGCTGTATCGGTACTTCTACTTCTACTGGAGTAAAGAAGCTGTATCAGTACTTCTACTTTTACTGGAGTAAAGAAGCTGTATCAGTACTTCTACTTTTACTGGAGTAAAGAAGCTGTATCGGTACTTCTACTTCTACTGGAGTAAAGAAGCTGTATTGGTACTTCTACTTTTACTGGAGTAAAGAATCTGTATCGGTACTTCTACTTTTACTGGAGTAAAGAAGCTGTATCAGTACTTCTACTTTTACTGGAGTAAAGAAGCTGTATCGGTACTTCTACTGGAGTAAAGAAGCTGTATCAGTACTTCTACTTTTACTGGAGTAAAGAAGCTGTATCAGTACTTCTACTTTTACTGGAGTAAAGAAGCTGTATCAGTACTTCTACTTCTACTGGAGTAAAGAAGCTGTATCGGTACTTCTACTTTTACTGGAGTAAAGAAGCTGTATCGGTACTTCTACTTTTACTGGAGTAAAGAATCTGTATCGGTACTTCTACTTTTACTGGAGTAAAGAAGCTGTATCAGTACTTCTACTTTTACTGGAGTAAAGAAGCTGTATCGGTACTTCTACTGGAGTAAAGAAGCTGTATCAGTACTTCTACTTTTACTGGAGTAAAGAAGCTGTATCGGTACTTCTACTTTTACTGGAGTAAAGAAGCTGTATCGGTACTTCTACTTTTACTGGAGTAAAGAAGCTGTATCGGTACTTCTACTTTTACTGGAGTAAAGAAGCTGTATCGGTACTTCTACTGGAGTAAAGAAGCTGTATCAGTACTTCTACTTTTACTGGAGTAAAGAAGCTGTATCAGTACTTCTACTTTTACTGGAGTAAAGAAGCTGTATCAGTACTTCTACTTTTACTGGAGTAAAGAAGCTGTATCGGTACTTCTACTGGAGTAAAGAAGCTGTATCAGTACTTCTACTTTTACTGGAGTAAAGAAGCTGTATCGGTACTTCTACTTCTACTGGAGTAAAGAAGCTGTATCGGTACTTCTACTGGAGTAAAGAAGCTGTATCAGTACTTCTACTTTTACTGGAGTAAAGAAGCTGTATCAGTACTTCTACTTTTACTGGAGTAAAGAAGCTGTATCGGTACTTCTACTGGAGTAAAGAAGCTGTATCAGTACTTCTACTTTTACTGGAGTAAAGAAGCTGTATCAGTACTTCTACTTCTACTGGAGTAAAGAAGCTGTATCGGTACTTCTACTTTTACTGGAGTAAAGAAGCTGTATCGGTACTTCTACTTTTACTGGAGTAAAGAAGCTGTATCGGTACTTCTACTTTTACTGGAGTAAAGAAGCTGAATCGGTACTTCTACTTTTACTGGAGTAAAGAAGCTGTATCGGTACTTCTACTTTTACTGGAGTAAAGAAGCTGTATCGGTACTTCTACTTTTACTGGAGTAAAGAAGCTGTATCAGTACTTCTACTTTTACTGGAGTAAAGAAGCTGTATCGGTACTTCTACTGGAGTAAAGAAGCTGTATCAGTACTTCTACTTTTACTGGAGTAAAGAAGCTGTATCAGTACTTCTACTTTTACTGGAGTAAAGAAGCTGTATCGGTACTTCTACTGGAGTAAAGAAGCTGTATCAGTACTTCTACTTTTACTGGAGTAAAGAAGCTGTATCGGTACTTCTACTTCTACTGGAGTAAAGAAGCTGTATCGGTACTTCTACTGGAGTAAAGAAGCTGTATCAGTACTTCTACTTTTACTGGAGTAAAGAAGCTGTATCAGTACTTCTACTTTTACTGGAGTAAAGAAGCTGTATCGGTACTTCTACTGGAGTAAAGAAGCTGTATCAGTACTTCTACTTTTACTGGAGTAAAGAAGCTGTATCAGTACTTCTACTTCTACTGGAGTAAAGAAGCTGTATCGGTACTTCTACTTTTACTGGAGTAAAGAAGCTGTATCGGTACTTCTACTTTTACTGGAGTAAAGAAGCTGTATCGGTACTTCTACTTTTACTGGAGTAAAGAAGCTGTATCGGTACTTCTACTTTTACTGGAGTAAAGAAGCTGTATCGGTACTTCTACTTTTACTGGAGTAAAGAAGCTGTATCGGTACTTCTACTTTTACTGGAGTAAAGAAGCTGTATCGGTACTTCTACTTTTACTGGAGTAAAGAAGCTGTATCGGTACTTCTACTTTTACTGGAGTAAAGAAGCTGTATCGGTACTTCTACTTCTACTGGAGTAAAGAAGCTGTATCGGTACTTCTACTTTTACTGGAGTAAAGAAGCTGTATCGGTACTTCTACTTTTACTGGAGTAAAGAAGCTGAGTCAGTACTTGAGTCTGTTTTTACTCAAGTATCTGAACTTCTCCTGGATGACAGACTGTCAGGATCAGAATAAACACATTTAACTCTTTTGTTCTGGGTTTTTGCAGCTGTATTTTGTTGTTTCTGTTTGTGAGTTTGATGTATACTGACTGATGTGATTGTTCAGAGTGACCAGACTCATGAAGAGTCTAAACTCTGACAGTCTGCTGCCGTCTGGTGGAGTTTAAAGTTAACTGCAGGAACAACAGACCTGTTGATCACATGACGACAACATGAAGGAGAACTCACTGTGAAACCTGCAGCTGTTCCTGATGAAGTGCAGACAGATGTTGTTCCTGTCGTCAGTCTGAGGTTTACACCAAGACTCTGGGAGATTCTCTGAAACACACGGACATGAAGAGATCAACACCTGCAGCAGGTCCACCTGAGCACAGGTGTGTTCCTGGTACCTGTGGAGGTTAAACGTGAACACAGGTGTGTTCCTGGTACCTGTGGAGGTTAAACGTGAGCACAGGTGTGTTCCTGGTACCTGTGGAGGTTAAACGTGAACACAGGTGTGTTCCTGGTACCTGCTGAGGTTAAACATGAACACAGGTGTGTTCATGGTACCTGTGGGGGCGGCGGCAGCACTGAGATGGTGGATGTTCCTGTAGATGAAGGGCAGCTCCTGGATGACGTCGCTGCTCAGTCCTCTCTCCTCCAACATGCGGCGGCCATGTTTTCCGATGGCGTGCAGCCGTTTACACTTGAGTCCGAAGGTGCAGTTGCCCTGAACAAAGTGCTGACACAGGTGGACTTTGGTGCAGGTCTGCTCGAAACTGCAGCTGCCGTGAGGACCGGAACCTTTGTTATAGTGCTGACACACCTGAGACGAGACGGGACATGTTACACCTGAGACGCACCTTGAGGACTGACCAGCGACTGTGACCTCACACCATGACTTCACATCTCAGAAGAAAGAATGACTCTGCTCTTCTTTATTTACAAATCGTCTTGTAACTATGAGTCACACTCGGATGTTTTGATGAGGTGATTTCAGAATTACAAACATGAGCTGTGATGAGAGAAGAGTCACAGTCATCACCTATGAACTTTGTAACATCTTAAAGCTTTATCATAATTATGTGATCAAAAAAAAATCAGAATTTTATCAGAATTTTGAGATTTATGAGACTTTGAATTTAATCTGAGAATTCTGATTATTATACAATAAAAATCTTTAACTAAGTGTTTCTCTCAGAATACAGATCTCATAATGTGTCATTTCTTTGTGATCATGACATGTCGCATCCTAACGAGACAATGAAAGAACAATTCTTTGGGTCACGCTACATTAACGATCCTGACAGAACAAAATGTTTTACCTCAGTGGAAACTGGACACTTATTATCTTTATGGTTTGTTCTTTTTGTTTTTGTTCTCTGCTTCGTTATTTTAACCTCAGCTTCTGTTTGAGTTCTTCAGGCGTCTCTTCACTCGTTTCTTCTTCTTCTCTCACTGTGTTACCACACGACTCATTAACACCTGTTCTCAGATCAGACTGAAGGATCCTCATGTCTGTTCACATCCACTGAAACCAGAACTGAAGCTACTCTGGTCCAAACGTCTCCAGAAGAGAGAAGAGAAGAAACTGAGAGAGGACACAGAGACGGCAGAACAAACTGCAGGATCACGTTTCAGGTTTAGATAAAGTTCAAAGAACACGAACGAGAATCAGAAGAGTTATCATGAGAATATGTATCATCTGAATAAAACTCCTGACTGATGATCAGCTCTGTGTGCAATTATCTGAGCAGCGTCAGCTGTGTCACAGGTGTGTTACAGGTGTGTGTGTGTGTGTGTGTGTGTGTGTGTGTGTGTGTGTGTGTGTGTGTGCTACCTGCGGCAGCAGCGCGGGGTCGTTCTGCAGCAGCAGCAGAAACAGGTCGTCCTCGTTGAGCTCGTGCAGCGTGCACTCTCTCAGTAATCGATAGTTGTGATCTGAACGAATGTCGTGAGAGAATTTACACGACCTTCTGCGACAAACAAACAACAAGGAGGTCTTTAATCAATCAGAACTGATCAGGATCCATCATCAATACTTTATTTCTTTATAACAGTTAAAGATCATTCAGATCCACAAACATGTTCACTCTGTCACTGTTTATGAAAAGATGACTCCAATAAACAACTGAAATAAACAAGTATTAATGTGTGTTATTGTGTATTAATGTGTGTTATTGTGTATTAATGTGTGTTATTGTGTATTAATGTGTGTTATTGTGTATTAATGTGTGTTATTGTGTATTAATGTGGAATCTGATGTGATCAGTTGTGTGATTTTAAATGTAAAAACCAGGAAAATTAATTTCTTTGTAAATCCAAAAGCCTCATCAGGCTCTGTAAACTGCTCCATGACGTCACTGTGACATCAGACAACAGCTCCAGATGTTGTCATGACATCACAGTCCTTTATGTTTAACCACAGGCTGAGGAGGAGTGTGATGAGAGATGAAGAGTGAGGAGTGTGATGAGAGATGAAGAGTGAGGAGTGTGATGAGAGATGAAGAGTGAGGAGTGAGGAGTGTGATGAGAGATGAAGAGTGAGGAGTGTGATGAGAGATGAAGAGTGAGGAGTGTGATGAGAGATGAAGAGTGAGGAGTGAGGAGTGTGATGAGAGATGAAGAGTGAGGAGTGTGATGAGAGATGAAGAGTGAGGAGAGTGATGAGAGATGAAGAGTGAGGAGAGTGATGAGAGATGAAGAGTGAGGAGTGTGATGAGAGATGAAGAGTGAGGAGAGTGATTGAGGAGTGTGATGAGAGATGAAGAGTGAGGAGTGTGATGAGAGATAAAGAGTGAGGAGTGTGATTGAGGAGTGTGATGAGAGATGAAGAGTGAGGAGTGTGATGAGAGATGAAGAGTGAGGAGTGTGATGAGAGATGAAGAGTGAGGAGTGTGATGAGAGATAAAGAGTGAGGAGTGTGATTGAGGAGTGTGATGAGAGATGAAGAGTGAGGAGTGTGATGAGAGATGAAGAGTGAGGAGTGAGGAGTGTGATGAGAGATGAAGAGTGAGGAGAGATGAAGAGTGAGGAGTGTGATTGAGGAGTGTGATTGAGGAGTGTGACGAGCTGCTTCAGTTTCTGTTTCCTTAAGTTTCGTTTGGTCTCTTCACTGCAGCAGGAAGCCTGTATCGCTCCGCGGCGGAGGAGTAAATAGTCCAGATTTAATCAGATATAAAAATATGATCAATACTGTTGTTTCAGATCTACGGAAGCCTGGAAGAGGAGAAAACATTCAAAGCTGTCGTGATCAGCTGGAGAGGTAGAGGATGTATCCCTCCGCTGCCGACAGAACAAACTCTGACTTTATTCACGTTCTATCACTCTGACGTGTCTCTGACGTATTCACGTCTACATGAATCAAACCTGCCACTTTAAGATGAACCTGTTGTTGTTGTTGTCTGATACACCTGAGCGCGTGCGCGCCGCTCACCTGCCCTTGCCGAACCTGCAGTTTCCGTAGATGAAGAACTTGCAGAGGTGGAGCTGCTGGCAGCCTCCGTCCTCCTCTCCGGACCCGGACCCGGTGCACGGCTCCCGGCCGT